>VWYH01003685.1:2581469-2603212 GCA_013399365.1 Pampusana beccarii | reverse complement strand
AATATGTAAAGGGTGAGTGTCACGAGGATGGAGCCAGGGTCTTCTCAGTGACGACCAATGATAGGACAAGGGGTAATGGGTTCAAGCTGAAACACAAAAGGTTACATTTAAATATGAGAAGAAACTTCTTCTCAGTGAGGGTGACAGAACACTGGAACAGGCTGCCCAGGGAGGTTGTGGAGTCTCCTTCTCTGGACACATTCAAAACCCGCCTGGACACCTTCCTGTGTAACCTCATCTAGGTGTTCCTGCTTCGGCAGGGGGATTGGACTAGGTGATCTTTCGAGGTCCCTTCCATTCCTTAACATTCTATGATTCTATGATATGAAGCACTATATAGTCTATGGAATGTGCCTTAACCACATTCATTTCCAATTACATTTATGGATAGATTTCTTCATTACTTGGGAGAGAAGGGAGTGTCTCCTTTTATTTCTCCCCTGCCAGGTATAGGTTAGCCTCAATGCAGTTTAGTTCTTGGCAATCTAAGCAATAAAAAAAGATTGTTAGTTTTCTTCCACCTAAAACTTTTGGAATTTTCATTTGTAGTTAAATATATTCCACTTATTACTGTAAAAGTTTCACCCTGTGTTTTGCTCATTAAAAAAAATAAAGATTGATTTTACTTATTCTTTCTACTGTATTGTTTTCAGGTACTAGCTTTTCTGAAACAAATGTTTAAAATTATTATTTCCAAGACTGCTGAAGAACTAGTTAAGACTAAAAGGTAAAGCTGGTGGCTAAAGAAAGAGGTTTGGAATTTGGGCCTGCATTTGCTCAAGTGATACAATAGGTGAAAACTCAACTGTGGTAAGCAGTGGTTTTTGCAACCTTAGAAGTAAATTTCAGTTCTCAGGAATAAAACTGTTGGTATGTTTCAACTTGGAGAGGAATCCTACTAGTTTGCTTCGGTTTGTGTTTTGGTTTGGGAGTCAGTTTCAGTGGGATTGCTAGATGTTGTTATGTAGTGCCATGTGGCAGATCTAAGTCCAGTCTGGCTAATGAGATCACACAGCACTGTTTCTCTGACAGATCAATACACTTCAAACTGATACATACTTTCGTTTCATCTCTTCTCCTCTGTCTACTCAAAGGAAGCATTGGCATTATAATTGTATTCTAAAAGACCAGTCACTGTTTTAACGCTATATTTGGAACTCCTGAGTTTGTACTGGAAAATAACAGGCATCTCTGAAAGACCTCCATGTTTTGGCTACTGCTGTACTTGCCCTACTCATTTCCATTCAGTGCTAGTAAATATAGTGAAGTGGTGCATGGTGGTAATATTCAGTCAGCCTTTATCTTGCTTTTGCTGGATCTAGTATTGCTAATCCATTACTACTCTATCTACTCCTAATCCTATGGACCAAAAAATGATTTATAGACTTGACTGATTTGCTGGAGTGAATATGTGTAGCTCTCAAATGTAGCATTCCACATTTTATCACTGTCTTTCTGAGTTATTACAAACATTTACGGAAAGTCTTGGGGGTGAGAAAAGACTGTGGTATGCCTACATTGTAATTTATAAATTTAATTTATAAAACCTGAGATAAGGTGCTGAAATCCTTAAAACATTTTCATCTCTAAAATGAGACTTGCATCATCTTTGCAGCTTCATCTCTGCCACATTGTGAACTGTGGTCTGCTGACCATAAGGGCTATGTTGCTCTAATTTACAATAACTGGATTTTTGAATGGAAAAAGCTCTCATATTTATCACACAGATCAATAAGGTCATGTTTGGGAGGGCCACCAAGCGTTTTGGAAACCACACTGGAACGGAAGAATTGTCTTCCCCATAGTTCCTCAGTTAAGGCAATACCTAGTGAAGGCACTAGAAGAAAGAACACAGAAACACTGAAAATATTTAAAACAATGAAAAAACTAATACATACAAAACTCTGTAGCATTCGGTAAATAATTTCTCACATTGGCACATATTTTAATATTATTAATACTATAGAAAAACAGCTTATTGAAGTTTCATGCCTTCACTGGAAACTACCTTAAGTATTAAAAAGGCACTGAAGTACAACAGCTCATCAAGCAATACTAAACACTCATCAAGCAGTTCGCAGTTCACTCACTATGATACTGAAATGAAATGTGTAGCATGTTCTGTACTGTGTGGCCATTAAAATTAAGATGGTACTCAGCTATGTCCCTTTCCAGTACAATTCATAAACCATCGTTGCACAGAAAGTGAAACCCATCAAGATGAATAGGAAAAAATCCCTATGAGTTAACAAGACCAAACTGTACTTCCAGTGCACATGTGCTTGTTAACTTGTGGATCTGAATAAGATGGAAGTAACGCTTGTGAAAACCATTGAGGAATGAAGAAAAGCTAAGTCTGCCCCCTTAGCTGATGTTATATGCCAGCTCTTTGCTCAAATGATCAGTCCTTCTGGACGTGTTTCTGTTCCTCGACTGCCAGGTAACAGATCCTTTTTATTATCTCTGGCAGTTAAGAGGCTTCAATTATTCTTCTGGGGTGTAATCTTGCAACACACCTATGCTTCTAGTCACATCCAGAGCAGACTGACAGAGATGATTCTTAAATGCAACTTGCAGTTCAAGGAGGCAGCCACCTGCATGCTGAGTAAGATGAAGAAACACCCCAAAACTTAGGTGTTGTCTGTTCCTTAAGTTCCTGTCCAGCTTCCAATGGAACTCATGGCTCTGCTTTGTATCTTCAAAGTTTGGAGAAGTTCAAGTCATGCTGTTCTCTTCTGTAGAAATCAATTCCAGCTGCCTCTCATCTGCCACCTTATAGTGCTAGATCCTTCCGATGCTTCAGATCACTTTTTTTTTTTTCTTAATGGAATTAATAGACTTGATACCTAGCATGTTGCACAGATCATCCATGCACCTCATACCAAAAAATGTGACCCTTCCCTATGTACGCTTTATATATGTAATAGTGCTTACAAAGTATCTGCTGTTGCAACGTTTGTATTTCACTAAAACCATTTGCACTAACTCCTCTAAAATTTTAAGATTTCTCTAAGAAAAACATCAAAATTTGGTGGGGGGAAAGGGTGTAACATTTTTGTGATGTCTGTTAGTTTGACTGAGAATTAGTTAGAAGTTCTTTTGGGTATACTGCTAGCCTTTTAATAAGTATCTTCCTTAGTGGCTCATAAACATTAAAATTTTACATGTTTCAGATTGAGTGTAACTGTTGATTTTGTTTACAGAAAGTGTTTGCTTTTTTCCTGAAAAAAAGATCAGCTGTTTAGCTGATCAGACAGTTTTACGCAATTTGTAAATAACCACTTAATTGCTACAGAAGTAAGCAATCTAAATAAACAAATACAGACACCAACATTTTAAAGATAACAAGGATTTTTGTACTAACATTTAAAAAAAAAAAGTAATAGCTTTATATATACTTAAATATCTCATGAAAATATATTTCCTGCATGCTAGAGATATATTAATGCGTGATTAGCTCTGTCAGTGCCTGGGCTTTCAGGAATGTGTACACATACCTACATTTGATAGGACTATTCAGGTGGTTAAAATTAAACATGTTCTTACCCTTCTTTTTTAGGGCCAGTGGTTAGCCAATATTTGGAAATTTGTGGGCTGTTTCTCAGAAACATGATAAAGTCAAGTGGTTTTTGATCCTGACCTATTTGCATGCAGAGAAAATAAACAAATCTTGTTTCCTTGAACACAGTTAAGTTGTGAAATGAGTGACCGGAGTGGGCTGCCCAAACCTGCACACAATGCTCCTGCAGCAGCACTGAGCCCCCAAAGCGATCCTTTTACTCAGACGAACCAAAGTGCCCCCTAACGCTGTGCTGAACTGTACACAACTTGAAATTGTTCATACAAAAAGGGGATCTAAGTCCAGGGGTTGCATGTCTGTTGAAAGATTTCCCATTGGCTTCGGACTAACAGGAGCTGAAGCTGAGCCCTGGCTTTGCTTTCCTATGCTGCCCTTCACTTTTGATCCCGAATCCTCTTCTGTCCTGATCCAAAACATCTCCGACCTTTGTGGTCTTGCCCAGAACCTTTGTTCTCATTTTTTTCTGCTGCTGAGGTGCCAAATATTCTGAACTTTGTGTTGAAGACATTGGTATGTCTCATTATACAGGGTGTTTCAGAACGATGGACCCAATTTAAAAGCAGTGTATTTCGAGGTCATCCAGATTAATCACTACTGGTGGCACAAAACCACAGTCTTTGATGTATCCCCACAAGAAAAAGTCTCAAGGTGTTCTTGGGGATCTGGGGGTCTTGGGGGCCAGGGGCGTAGCACCAAATCTTGGTGTCCCGTGTGACCTGTCCAACGTTGAGGCAGTGGGTTCATCTTTTTGAAACACCCTGTACTGGTGCAAGTGACATCCTAACTCTGCTCTGATCTCTGACCTTGTCTTTTGCTTGTTCTGAACCAGGTCTCTTTCCCAAAGTCACCCTACAGTAGACTGCAGCAATGGTCTTACCTGGAGTCTTGTTCAGGCTGAGCAGCAAGTTCTGTCGTTCTGTGCCCTGTTTACATATCCCTGCTGTTTTCTTGCTGTCTCCTTGATTTTCTGATGTTGTCGTTTCTTGCTGGCATATGACGTACAGTTCCACCAAAGGAGTGCATTTGTGTTCACACGTCATTGTATAGATCTCAGCTTACACGTTCGAGCACCTTTTTCAGCCTTGTTGTGCTGATCCACAGTTTGGAAGTAGTTTCTATTCTTTGCCATTACTAAGTTAGGAGGCATTGAAGTATTCCTTCACTTATCCTGAATAGAAAATGGATTTTATCCAAAGAAGGATAGATCATAACTATATCAAGAAGTGCCCATAGATCATAAATATATCTAGCTTACAAAAATCCAGAGGCATTGGTCTTTGTAAAAGTGCTTAATAATTACAAAAATAAAAGGCCTGGTCTTTGCAATTAGTGTGGCTCATAATCATTGTTAGAAGGTAAAGAATGTTATAGGTGAATTTCTTTAGTTCCTAACTGAACTACTCTTTTAAAAACAAGCTGTGTTTAGGCTGGGAGGAGGAGCTCTCTGAGGAACACCCTGTCATTAAACCTGACCAGATCATGCTTCTCCGGGTGGACAATTGCATCTGGTTTTGTCATGCCCTTATTACAATTAACTGTATTAGCAGATAAGACGTGATTCTGAATGAAAGAATGTGCCTGAAATTACACAAATCTTTCTCACTATAATGATTCATCAGGTAGGATTTGTTTCAGCTTTCTGCTTTATCTTTTTTTTTCTTTTTTTTTTTTGTATTATCCCACGCTATGTAGTGATGACAGAGCTGTCATGGAGAGCAGGCAGAAGTTACTGCTGGGAGCCTCTGTCAATAAACTTGATGCAGGCAGCTTGGGCCTCATGATGATTCATTGATGATCAAGTGCAATGAACAGCTCATGTGAGTATCTGAGCGAGTCATTTCCTGGGTGAGGGGGACAAAACAATTCGGTGACATTATTATCATTCCTTCCTGTGATTTCTTACTTCTTGTTCCGCAACGTCAATATACAGTAGGTTTTCTTGCCTGAGATCCTATACCTTGCTATGAGGGCAGTGTAAACCATGATGTCCATGGAATGAGAGCTTTTCCTGCACAGTTCTCAGTCATGAGGAGAGGTTATCGTTGTTCTGGCCTTGGCTTTGCCAGCTGGGGTAGATGAGCTGTGTTGTAGAGGTTTCTGTTGTCTTGGTTGGCTTAAAGATAGATTCAGTTGTCATGGCCAGTCCACTGTTAAACACATAATTACGCAGACATAGGATAGTGTTGTAGTAACATTTGATATTAACATTAAAGTATGTATTTCTCATTATTGATTTACTTCCATGACTATGGAAGGTTATTGGTGAAATAAAAACTGATGTATAATTCCTAGGTGGGTGGCAATGGAAGAGAGGGGCTTAGTCCCCCTTGTCTTTTATAGACTTTTGCAAATGCCGTATGCACTCCCTGCTCACAAGTATTACTGTCAGGCTGCATAGCTCCTCTTTTGATTCGAAGTAGGGCTGCAGGCACCCTGATATTTTCAGTCTCTTCTTGGCAGTAACCTTGTCAGCTCCCTTGTGGTATTCATATATTATCAACCAAATAACGCTAGTTTCTGAAAATGACCAGTTCCATTTACATTTCATAATCTGTTGAAAGGAAAACTGTTTGTGACTGAGTAAGACAAGGAAGGAGCTGTCAACTCTGTTTTGTGATTACTGCCCACAAACGTTCTCACATTTTGCTTTAAAAAAAGTGTACTGACAAAAATATTAGCACTAATAGTACAGCACACATATGTTCTCAGAGTATAAATAGTGCAACTTCATCTCATGAGGTAGCTTGGGGCTCTATCCAATGGCTTTAATGAGGTTTGAGGTTGCTCAGCACCCCGCAGCAGGCACTCACACGCTAAACTTGTCCTCACGTGAGGTACAACGCACCCACCATCAGTACTTGTCCAAGGCATCGGGAGTCACAGAGACTCAGTGCGGCATCAAGCCTTTCCTTCTCCAACAAATCTCAAGCAGTGTTTCTTTCTCTATCACACTGTATCCGCATCTTCCAACAGACGCATCCTACAAACAGCAATCTGTATCGCATCCTGCTTTCATACAAGAAGTGAAATTCATTTGCCACAGCTTAGGTGACTGCATTACCTTCAGCTCCCTGGTCAGGCACTGGAGAGAAATACCTTCAGAGAACAACTCCTCATTCTAACGTAGGTGCTGAAAATTAGGTGGGATGGATCCCGCCCGGCATCCCACCTGAAGTGTCCACTGTCTTTTATTCACTCTTCAGAAGGTGTCTTTTTATTGCGTGAAATCTTACAGGGGAATTTTTGTCAGTCAGGTTGACAGAAAAAAACCCATCTGAATTACAGACCACCAAAGAGAGACAAGTCTACTCTTACATAAATTCGGGATTTGTAAAGTTAATATCCAAATGCATATGCCATCAAACCAATGTATTGTGTTTAAGACTATCAAATGGATACCCTTTCTAAAATTGGACTGTTTTGCAAATTTAACATTACCGGATGAAGTGGACACTGACAATACTAATGCATTCAATTTAGAAACATTGATAGGCTCCTGATAAATCTGAGAACAGCCAAAATTATTTCAAGGGTAAGTCAGAAATGGGAATTAACAAGGGCTGTCTTTTACATACAAAAAATCCCATTAGTGATTAGCCTATTTTAAATATTCCATTCTAGAGTGTTCTCTACTGTGTTTCATTCTTTTCTTTTTGGTTGTTTGCCACGATTATTTTTCTCTCAGCTACAGAAATTCAGGAAATGTTGCTGACAAGAGCCCCACGTTTCACTTTTATCAGCCTACCATTTCTTTTGCACGTAACTGAATAACTATGTAGAGGTCACATAGACTCACTGTGCTGCATGAATGCCCAGTTTCTGAAAGATTTAACGCAACATATTGTACTGTGAAGAGAAAAATGTGCTTGCTTATTGAATACCACCTATTCTCTAGGAATAAAATATTCTGGGTTTTGAAGGCTTATGTATTTTTTGTGCTAATGACTATTAAAAAATTATGCGGTACAGCATAAAATCTTACATATATAAGATTTATAATATATATCCCATATATATGCACACATATATATGATGTATCACATATATATGATCTGTATCAATTAGTGTATCATATATATGCATATATCATATTTATACATAAGTACATATATATGTATTTATAATATTTAAGCGTGCACATTCAGATATATTCCAGGTTATAGAGCTGAGAGCTGGAAAGAAGGTCTGTCTCTCCCTCTCTCTCTCTCTCTCTCTCTCTGCACAAAGTGAGACATTTTATCGCAACTTCCCGTAGTCTTTTTCCTGGAAAAAAAAGGAATTCAGGAGTATAACAAAATTCACCTGTGTATAACCTTTGAAATTGCTCCTATTCCAGTGAGTCACAGTACCAGAATTATATAAGAAGAAAAATTTTAAAAGCCTATTCTTTATATATGTCTGTCTTTGTATGTAAGACAGAACTATGGTCTCTGCCCTATATATTTTCTGCATACACTATAGCTACTGGGGAATATTCAGGTCCTTTAAAAAGACTAATAAAATAGCAGTAGCATTATTTGTTACAGAATTCATTTAACACATGCATTTATTGGTATAAGTCTGTTGAAATGAAACAAATGTTATGTATTTTTTTTCTCAATGAATACAACCATGCAACTTAAGTAATCACTGTAACTAAAACTCCAGAAAATCTTAAACTCACCTGTGAAGTTTCATAGTAAGCAAAGATTTATTGATCGGAAAGTTTCTATTTGTTTACACCTATTTGTAAAAAAACAATAATACATTTTTCTGTGTGAATGTTGGGCCTATATACCACACAAACTGTCAAAGTTATAGCTAAATATAGCAATTATTATCTTATTTATTTGTCAGTGGCATATATATAAGAGACATTCAAAGTGCTCCAGTCCTCCATTTTACCTCCACACCTTCCCAAATAAGTCTGGATTTGTACGGTTTCTTGACTAGGATACAAGGAAGGACAATTGTCCGTTCTTTAGCAAGCCACATTTTGGCCACTTGCCAAAGCCTTACAAAGGTATTTGCACATTTGTTTTATAGTTGTTTTATTGTTATATTCTGATAGTAGGAGTGCAGACAGATTTTGGCATAACAAAAGAATCTATAAAGAAACTATTTTGTGAAGATCACTCAAACCCATTTTTGTCTTCAAGCGTGGTGTTGTGGATTGCTGTACTGGTCAGTGATGACCTAACGTTTAGTAATCTTGAATTAAAAGGGTTTTTTTCAGTATCCTACAAAAACTGTCAAGCTCTTATACTTCTGTGTCTGTGCCTGTACCCGTGGCTGACGTCTGGCAGGCTCTAGCACAAAGCTAAATATTGTCAGCATTGCCGAAACAGAATGATGAAGCATTGTTCCTTATTGGATGATAAAGAATGGGAAATCCTTATTATCAGTTCATGGAAAAATCATTTCCTTTAGAACCCCATCAGAAACCCAGCACCAAGAAAATTGTCTGAATGAGGATTATTTTGGTCCATGCACTGCAATTCTGAAAGCAGAAAAGTGCTTTTTTCTTAGCAGAAACTGAGGACTGGTATCAAGTTTAGAATCTCAGTTCTTCTTCATATCATTGACTGGTGGCTACCTCTGATTGTTAATGAAAAAGTGATCCATAATAGGCCCTGTAAAAATATCCAGAACATGTCAGGTCTGCTAGTGACTCCTTAGACCATGGCTGAACAGAACAGTTCAAACATGGTTATCTTTGGTAATCATTAGGTCCAGTTGGTTTTCTTTTTTCCTGTTGTTCTGTCTAAACCCAAACTTCTCAAACATAGTTTTGCAATGTTTTCTCTATTGCTCTTCACCTTCTCACTGCAATCCCCTAGCATCATGTCAAATTTGTCAACCTGTCCCAATACACTACTCAGATAAGGAATGGCTGGTTTATTTTCACCCAGATCCTGAAGAAAACTAACTAGCAACTCAAGATTTGATTGCATACTGAGCATGAATATCTTAAAACCATCCTGTGGATTTTTGGGCCAGTGCTTTGCCCAGTGCTGCAGAAGCAGATGAGTAGCAATTACAGGCAGGTTCTACTGGTAGGCTGAGAAGCAGAAAAAAAAGCAACCTCCAAATCCCAGCTGTGGGCAGCTGGAGGGTGAGGAGTTATGCAGTCATTTCTTCAACATGGTGTGCTAGCCTTGTGGTTTACACCAAATCCTTTCAGATACAGGTACATAGAATTAAATATCCAAATCTACAGCTACATATATTTCTGCTTGACTCCACTGAAGTACAGCAACTTTAGACCAGATCAGTTTTGCCCTGGTTTCATGATGCAATTCACGTAGAGCTTGCTGGAGAGCAGACACAAGTGCTGGAGATGCAGCTCCTCATGCGGTCTGTTCTTCACCTTTCAGATATATAAGCCAGGGTCTCCCTGGGGCTGGGACTGCAGAGACTCCTGGGGGGTGGCAGAGCAGGGCTGTGACAGAACAGCATCCTAATGCCTTGCTGGGCAAGGACTGGCAGCCCCAGGGGGGGAAGAAAGGGGGTCCTGGGCAGGCTGGGGTGAGCCCCAAGGTGGGGCAGGGAGGGCCAGTAAAGCTTGGTAGTGTCCCCAGGGCTTCCACATATCTACCTGTGCCTTCATGTACTTTGGCACTAACTTCAAGGAACTTGTACCCACAGAGTTTAAATTTCTCCTTCTCATTGAAGAGTATGGTTTTGATCCAGATGGCCTCAGTCGCCACCCTGACACTAAGAGCAGAAATAGCGACAGAATGGCACGATAGCCTTTCCCCTCCCCAGCACCAAAGGCAGTGCCCTTATCTAGGACATGTGGGTCTCTTTAATGCAATAATTTGGAGGTCAGGAGTTTGAATGGGTAGAGTTTAAAAATATCTATATCCCTGGGAATTGAAAGATCTATTTGCCCTGAAAGAAAGACATTTGAGCCTTAAAGTGCTTCCATCTAAACATGGATGTTTTGTTGTTGCATTTTAATTTTTCTCAAGTTCAGTCAATGGCTCCCTTACAACTATTAGCTGAGAATACGTTGCTTATTTTATTCTTATTGGGGATATCTTTCCTTTTTTCCTTTAATTAGAAATATGTGAATATTACTAGGAGAAGAAGTCTGACAAAACCTGAAACAATTATAATCCTAAAGTTTTCTGATACTAAAAAGGGCTAAAATTGGTGGTGCTTCTAATTTTCTGATAGGCTCCATCACAATCAGAATTATTGCCTAAAGCAGGAGTCCCATAACAAACCAATAACAAGAGGATTACTTCTGAAATAGCTTTTTTTTTTTTTTTTAATCTGAATGCATACAGGTAAACATGACATTTCTTTAAAGGTAAAAATACTCAAAAATCCTTCTTAAATAGACAGACATTTTGTAGTATTTTATTACCAACAAGGTTTCATTGGTTAAATGATTGAGAAGGAGAGACACTGTCAGGTAGAATTTATCCACACTTAGTAAATCAACCTCTGAAGTCAAGAAGAGACATAAAAACTCAGCTCATTAAGTCATTCAACAAATTTTTAAAAATGTGGATATGTTACATTTTAGTAGCTTGTGAGCAAATTAATGATGTATACCTGAGACACCCCGTAATATGTTTCATACAAGTGTGTAGAAGAGAGGATGCCTGGGAATATAAAACCCTATTCATGAAGAGCTCTGAGATGCTGGTTGCTGTTCTCAAAACAGTATTTGAATAGAGTATAAATGAACCGAGTCTGTTGTTTTCCAAATGAGGCAATAAATGCTGATGTCTTGAAGCATAGAAACAGTACATTTATTTTCACATTTGTGAAATAGCAAGCATTTATCTGGATGCATGTCATTAGGGCTAAGTGAATGGTCTGTAACCAGACAGAAACAAGAGAGCTACCCATTCAGAATTCAAGGGCTTAAGCTGTATTGCTCAAGATAGAATTTCACAAATATTTCTGAATATGTTAAGATCTTTAGGAATGAGCACAAGTTCATCTATCTGTTAGTTACATAACACTGTCACTCTTACAGAAATAGAATGTTCAAAAACTTCAGCTCTGCAAAAGGCATCGCTGCCCACAGGGTTCCTGTTTATGGGTTCAGTCCTCCAACGCAATGAGCACTTTGGTCCCAGTCCAGCAAACTACTCCCAATATCTGCTTAACAGTATGCACGTGAATAACTCTGTTATGCTCAACTGCTACTATAGCTAAATAGAAGAGTCACAAGGTCCTGATATCATAGATGACATCTTTTCTTCACTATCTTTCTGAAATTTTAGCATTACGCTTACCTAATTCACTGGGCTTTTATGCACCCCCATTCATAAAAGTTAGTCTATAGCCTGCCATATATTCAAATGTGAGAGGACTACAAAATGAGTAAATAATCTTTTTTCCTTGTACCAGTTTCTTCCAGGAGATGCTTCCAGTAGCTTGAAGGGATTATTAGAATTTGGAGCAAGGGCTAGAGGAGCTATAGCTCCCCTCTCTCCACTAGCTGTATATAGTGTAATGTATGCTGCACATCACCTAAGTGGGAGATGCTGCTTTGCCCTTTCCCACCTCTTTATTGACATTTGCAGAAAGGGTGAATGCAAAACTCATCACTGTTTGTGCTGGTTAGCAGGTTGAGGCTGGTGCAGGCAAACAGACTTATGCCACACTCGTAAAATGTGAGACTGAGGCTGCTCCAGCATGCTCGCCTTTAGAGCTTCCAAAGAAGTTATGTCTGATCCAGCCAGGACTCTCGTCCATGGCAGTATGATTCTTCTTCTCTCTCTTCTCTCCGTGCCATTTGACCTCTCAACATCAGAAACTATTTGAAATTCACATCAGGTTTGGCCGTTAATGACACTCAAGTAGTTTATCATCACATGAATTGTCCTTTATGATGCACGTTATTATTACTAATACTTCGTCAACATTTTGCGTGTCTCACATGATGAATGTGGGCTAGCGCTTTATCCCATTTTTTGTGTGCATCGTGAAGCTGCTCCCTTCAATCAGAATTGTTGCAGCCTCTGTTATTTGCTTTCTTGCTATCTATCCATCCATGTATAATATGACATATTTCCTCCTCTTAACTTGGTACGAAAACACCAAAAGCTTTAAAAGCTTCATACATCTCCAGAGCACCGTAGGTTACTTTTTACCTAAAACAAGTGTTCAGATGGCTGTCACAAAGAAAGTTAAAGTGAAATGTCAAAAGCTGTAGAGATGAAAAGCTGCACATGGTAGATACAAGATTCAGCACACGGTAACTCCCTCTTAATAAACAAGCAAAGATCTATTGGAAAGAAAATTTCCCTGCATTTGAAATTTAACTGCCAACCATCCACATCCTACACATAACTGTCAGAAAGGATGTCTAAATCTGTCCTCGTTTATAACATGTGTTGTGACAAGATTTGACAGTCTCTGAAAGAGCTATAATTGCCACCTAAACATCCAGCATTTTGTCAACTGCGATCGTGTTTAGGGAAAGCATTTATTTCACTTTAAAAAAAACTAGCATTTTTTCTCTCTTCTGAATGAGATGACAGATTTTTTTTTTCTTTTCTTTTCTCATTAGGGGTTGCAAGTCAGATTTAAGGATTTTTTTGCTGTTGTTCTGTTGTTCCTTTTTTCTTTTCAGTATTTTTCCAGTGACAGAAGTTGGAACTTTTCAGATTAAAAGAAGAATGATTAGCTTGAGGAAAGCGATAGCCATTTAACAGAAATACCGTAAGGATGTCTACCAAGATACTGACACCATTGAAAGCTTCTGAGCTGGCTTTGACAGGCACTCTGCTGAATATCACAACAGGAACTGAGGTGAAAAAGGGGGAAGAGCATTCCAGTATTTGCCATTTGTCTGCTCTGAGTGGATGTTACGTAGTTTTAGTGCGTATGATTGTCCTCATACAACCATAAACGTTGCTGCAGGATGGAGTTGAGAACTGTTGGCACAAGAGCAGAAAGAACATTTTGGATGAGGGAAATGAGACCTGTGTATTGGGCACAGACAGTCTATATTGTTGAGATGGCAACTAATGCATAACCGATTATTTCCCCTGGTGGTTCGGAAGTACACAAACTCTTACAATGCCTAAGAGTTTATGTCTTAATTGCTTTCTTGCAACACTGAGCACTAAAAGTCACCACTACTGGGGCAAAAAATCCCCAGCAGCACTGCTCCAATTCACTCTGGCAGCGTTCATGGTTCTTCTGTGTTTATTTACCAAAAACCATGTAGCAAGCAAATTTTATTCACAGGAATGTTCACAAAATTAGACAACAATCTGCGCTTTGGAGAACGTTGGTACTAGACCTGGTACTTGTTCGTATGTGGTGGAAGCAGCAGGGACATGGAAGCAGGACTAGGTGCGAAGAGCAGGTGTCCCCAAATCCTTCATCTGCTCGTGCTTGCCTGGCCTGCCCATGCCAGTGTTTGCCACCTGATGTGTCTGTACTGTGCTGCCATGGGGCTTTTGAGTAAGAACATGGCAAACTCTTTTGCTGTTGGCCAGAGGGGTCAGTAAACGTACTAAACATTTCTCTCTGACTGGAGTTTGAGTGGGAAGCCAAAAGAAAAAGATTTGCTGTACAAGTGAGAACACAAGTTTGCATTAAGTAACCTTCTCCACCTGTTCAGTCCTAATTGCGAGACTCCTATGCACTATATTCTTTATTTAACTGCCAGTTGAGTCTGTCTTACACTCAAATCACAACCATTATTGATTCCTTCTCACACAGGCAATTGCCCATAATGCGTGTCCAGCGACACCACACCTCAAAGCTGGGTGTCAGATAGGATGGCCACACTGTGTGGTCAGTCCAAAACTCAGTTTCAGTTCAAAGAGTAAGTCACAAAATAATAATCTGACACCCACCAAATAGCCAGCGTAGAAACAGGAAGAGTCTAACAAAGTAATAACTACTATTAGTCAAATACACTTTCTTAAATATAACTGAAAAGGATGGTCCAACATCCATGAATGTTGCCTGGCATTCAATAAGACATCAGAAGTTGCTTAAAGGAATAGAACTAATTCACATATCTGTTAGCTTTTACTTGTTTACACTGAGATACTGGCAACCAGTACATTTTGTTAGGAGCATCCTTAAGCAAGGGAAAACTTATTTCAAGAACCAAGCAAATGAATGGATCATAGATCTGAATTAGTTATTTGGGCATACAAAACTACCACTACTGGTCCATTTAGATTTGTCTGAAGTTAATATCTGCCCATAAGTCAGACTCAGTTGGAGCAACTAATACTGAGAGTGTTGGATGGGGTTGGTTGCTTCTGTCTCAGATTTTATATCCCTTACCTATAAAAAACTTCGCAACATTCTTGTGTTTCAATGATGCTGCTTGCTTAGCAAAGCTGGTCACACACCTATATGCTTTTATTCCTCTGTTCTATATAATGCAATAGGACTTCTGAGTCCTACCCCTAAGTAGCTACTGGGGTCAATAAAAGCTGGAGGAGAAAATTTTAAAAATACAGGTCAAATTTAAATGCTGACATTGTGGTCAGATATCCAGCAGCTTCAAGTGCCTTTGTAACTGAAGAGAGATGGATGTCTCCAGTTTTGCCAATGAGTAACACTTCCAGAGAAACAATAGTTAAATCATCTCCCTATTAATCTCCGCAATGCAGTTTTTAAACACAACCTTCCTGAGTGACCTAAAAAAATCATCATAGAGGGAAATTGGAAAAGAGAACTCTTAGGAGAAGAGGAGGGAATGGAAGTACATTCTGGGGGAGTGACAGTAAGGAAGAAGAACTTAGAACACACGCAGAAACCTTGGCAAAGGAAAAAAAAAAGGAAAAAATAAATATATATACCAGTCTGGGATTCTAGGAAAAAGAGCAGGGAGTTCTTGATAGGGAAGTGGACAGAAAGAGGCAGGAGATTGCAAGAAATCTTTTAAATGGATGGGAATGGAAAATAGACCGCTGGAACTGCAAGAAGTCTCTGATAAATGCAATGCTTAGCACCTTCAGCAACTGCAAAGTGAATGACCGAACCCTTCTGATGTCAGGTTTCAAAAACTCAGAATTGATGTTTATAAGTCTTATCAATTAGTACCTATAAGGAGAATTGATAGGGAAAAAAAAAAGCTATCTTAAAATTCTAAGTAGGTTGCCTTTCCTTTGAAGGAAAGTTCTGCTCTTTACTGGTAAACTATGAACGATTTAAAAATTTGACTGAAGTTTACCTTTCTAATCAACTGGAACACCTGTGCAGTATAGCACTATTAAACAAATCTTTTTTTTTTTTCCCTCTGTCTTTTCATTTTTATGATTCCTTGTGTATGTCTACTAATTCAGACAGAATCTCTGCAGTGGGAATAAATCCAGCAGATGACAGCAAGCAAAGGAGTTTTTGAGACATTCCTTCTGAGAGTCTTCCTCCACATGACCCTGTTAAGGTACACAATTAATATTAAACTGTAGCTCATACCTCCAAACCTTTCCAGGTGCTAACTTGGCATTCTCCCTGGGGCACCTGTGTCTGGTTAGCTAAGCAGGGAGAAAGATGAACTCGTTGGTGGGAGAAGCTATGCAGCCAGGACAAGAAGCACAGTTGGAAGAGATCCTGCCTATCCTAAAATATCATCCTAACTAGAGCTAAATAAAGGGGTTTGAATGTGAACGTGAGCATCTATTAAAATTTTTAATATGTAGATAGGGAAAATTTAAAAGAAACCTTAAAAACATACAGTGAAAATTCCATTTCCTACTCTAGAAGAGTTTTAATGGCTACAGCCATTAATGACAGAGGGTAGCTGTGCTAACATTTATGTGCTTATTACTCCAATGTAAGAGACTTCAGTAACCAGCATTTAGCTTTTGGGATCAGAAACTTATTACTCCATTCTTTCTGTGTGCATCTTTTTCCTAATACTGAACAGCAAGCATTTGGTTGTAAAAATAAGACTAACATAGCTGTTTTGATGCTTAAATAGATGGAGTTGTGCAGCTCTGAATGCTAATCAGCTGCAGGTGAAGAATGTTTCCTCTTGTGGGAGTTTGCTAAATGTGCTAGCTCAAGCTAAAAATAACCAGCTGACCTGCCCTCATCACAGTAAGACTGTGGAACTTCTTTCTCCTTGCATGATTGAAAAGCAGGTGATATAGTCACACATTTTAAGGCAGAAAGAGGTCATTTTGCTCATCTAGAAACTGGCTTAATGCTAGAATACTGTTATTTATGTATCTGATGCGGGAAACCTGCTTTGTGGATTTGCACATAAAGATCATTCAAACATAAGTGTCAATTTAGGAATTCTCTAATTGTTCTTTGTAACAAAACACCACTGTATCATCTGTGCTTGGCATGCTCTTGCATTGCTATGGTACAAAGATGCTAATTTTAAGGGAAATGGTGCCAGCAGGATAACGGCCATTGGAGAAGCGCAGAGGGCCTGGCATTAGCTGCCTGTTGGGAGGTCTATGGGAGGGCCCATTTGGTGGTTGTCAGAGGCTAAAAGTCCTTGCAAGAAAGTTTCTGCATGTCAGATAAAAAGCTGGTCTTGATGGAAAGGGAAAGACTTGCTATCTCATCTTCACAATGTGCTGCAGAATAGCAAACGAATTGGGAAATACATAAAAAGGACATCAATAAGATTTTCAGATTCAGAATGGGCTGATAATGGATTAACAAGTAGGAAATCACATATAAACTAGAACAAGTCTATCTGAAATGTCTGTTTCTCAGCTATGTTTGCCCCACATTCATTCCCTCATTACAGGATGACTTGGCTGCTGTTTGAAAAAAATTTCACCTTCTATTTACCCATTTGACTGCAAGGAATGCAGCTGTGGCTGTTTATTATTCTTAAATAGAGAGATGAAGGTGACTGTACGAAGATGACTAGACAAATACACTGGCAACAAATTTATTTTGAATTCTATTCTGCAGTTGTTCTTTCTAAGGTGAAACTATTTCATCGAAAAATAGTTTCATGGGTAGCAGAGTTCAGTTCATCTTTATCACAGGCTTTGTTTTTTATGTGAAACATGATGAACTGCACGTGAGTATTTTGACAGCACGAGTCAACAATATGAAGTGGAATGCATTCTGTAAAATGCTATAGGTACTGGATTTTAGAAAGTCAAATATGTATCACAGAAAAATAGATCAGCTGTGCCTTGTCATCCTTGAGAGCAGTTTTTGCCTTACTGTTGCTCTCAGAAACTTCTGAAGATGATGATTACACAACCTCCCATGATGTCTATTCTAGTACTTAGTAATCCTTATCCCAAGAGTAGACTTGTCTAATTTAAACTTTCCTCTGCTGCTTTGCAGAAGGGCTGAGGCAGTTTGGTGACTCATTGTCACCTACAAGAGGGACACTTCTCTATGCCTCGCAAAAAAAGAAGCTCAAAGCCTTCACGGTGAGCTTCTGGGAACTATCAGCGAACGCTGTGCAGACCTTCACCTTACAAAGCACAACCCCTACAACTTAGTTGCTTCCAGATTGCCTGCACCCCATTTATATACTAATTGTCTGTCTTTGATGAGACAGAACACAATGAGTTTACTTGTGGCGACATAACCCACCCACCATGTTACATGAAAATAGGCGAAGTTCTTAGTAAAACAATGTAAAAAAAATCACATCTTTTTTTTAAGAAATTGAGACACTCAGATTGTGGTTTGAAGGACTGGAAATTTAAAAAATGCATGTAAAAGAAACAGAATGTCACCTACAATCATTACAGACAGTTCCTTCGGAAAGCTGTGTATGGATATTTCGTTGTGGAACTTAAGTAACTTCATGCTTTAGATTCTGCTTTTATTGCTCCATGTATTGGCATACAGAATGGAGGCTCCCAATTCACACTTTGCCTAATGTTTCGTACTCACATCAATGCCCCAATACATACTCTTTGAGGTATTTAATATTCTGCATATTAAACATAATAGAAAATATTAATTATAGGTATTTCTAATTAAGCCTGTCATCTCCAGTGTATTCTTTGCTTGAGAAGAAGTCTGTCATGCTTGGATCCTTCGTGATGAAGGTTGTGAGAAAGAGATAGGCTTTGTCTTGTCCAGGGATAATTTGAAGAGAAGCTCCTCTTTCCCCTGTCCTCCAGGTATGTACACATTCACACGGGCATGGCTGAAGCTCCAGACTTGTGCAATCATCAGTGCACATGAGGAATAATTAATTTTGTTCCTCTTTATAAAAGTCTGCTACGTATTTATCAGTGTATGAGCTCATGGACAACAATGATTTCTGAACTTTTCCTACATCTACGTGGGTTTTAACAACTCCTAGACATTTTTCCCATAAGAGACCATAAGCGATTCAGTTTAATTAAGAATCATATTCCCTAAAATAATTATCTTGTGCAGAGTAACTGTCAAGTCTTCAAATACAGATCCCATGTAAATATAAATCTTCCTTCTTCTTGTGTAGAATTTTACTTGCTTCACATAGAACTAACCGCAACTTTTGATTAAATATAACATACTTTCTTTAGGTTGAAATGTCTGTTTTTCCAATAATGTTTCTGCATTCTCTTTTGAACACTGGGATTAAATAAAGTCACTGGCATTTTCAGTTTTAAACATAAAAGGCAAATTATGATCCCGAACTCTCAGTGGTCATGGCCTATACTCCTTGATCCATTCAGACTCAATAGGAATTGCCTGTTGCCAAATTTATTTCCGATTTCTCAGAAAGAATTTAGTATATAGACTTGTTCAAGTGTAAGCTCTCTGAGGAAAGAAGTAACATAACAGGACCTTCCTGCAAACCTGGCAAATAAAGGGATTTAATCGAAGAAAATAACAGGCTGGAGATTTTGCAGTTCAAAGTATAACTTCCTGAAAGTACAAGACTAATCTTAGAAGTTCCTCAGTCAGACGTGATAGTGTTCCACGTACAGCAAGAGCTCAACAAGCTTTGATTTATTTACATGAACAAAACTGTTTTTTAAAATCTGTCAACAAGTGACGTGATAGAGTAATTAGTCATGCAGGACAGCATTGCTGTTTGATAGTTTATTTTCATCAGTCGTATTAATCACTGCAGAGCAGATGTAGTAAGGGTGACCCAAGGTTAAAACAAAAGACACAAAATAATGAACTGGAGCAGTAGCTGATAACCTGGAGAACTTGATTTATGATCTGAGAAAGTCTGTTGTGAGTTTCAGCATCAACTCCGTGCAAGTCTATTTCCCTTTTAATCAGCCAGTCTCTGATCATGATGGTGTTTACTTTGCATTAATTTTATCTGCCTTCGGAGGTAATGTAACTGTGATAAGAGCCAATTAGTTTTGCACCATCAAGAAGGACAATGAATTGTGACTTCGCAAAACAAAGAGAAAATTAACCATTTGCCTAAACAGTGCTGTTCATTGTTGTTTTCTCATAAGGCTTCTTCTGTAACGTTCAGCTCCATGAACAAAATAGCTCAGGATAAGCAAGTTTACCTAAAGTAAAACATGTTCTGAAGTGAACACTACACTAATGTAACAACACTGCCCAGTAATTCAATGCTCATTTTCCACAAGCCGTTAGGTCTGTCTAAAGATTGTATTTCACATGCATGAGTAAGTGATGCAGTGAGAAGTAAGCTAAGAGTTTAGTGCTTATGGCTAAGGCTTTTAAAATAAGAAATAAAATGAGTTGGGTGGGGGGATGCTTTTTCCACACAGATATAACACCACTATCTTTTTAAAAATATTTTTGCAAGTCTTTTGCCCAGAAGTCAGTCAAATTGCACACTGAAGTGAATCTCAATTCACTGGACAGAAAAGTTTTCAAATGCATTTTTTAGGATAATAACACTTGTGAAGTGATCCAATATGCAAGTAGCTTTACAGGAATATAGCTATTGCTATGATACAGGTAAGCTGTTATTCGCATTCTCTAAGGAAGAATTATGCACTTTAGAGGTTATTTTGGGATAGCAAAGCAGATTTCCTAGTAAGTTAATGGAATGTGTGTCTATGGTTTTGTTTTGTTTGGGTTTTGTGGTTTTTTTACAGAAAATGGAGAGAAGACAACTAAAAGGCTGATTCTTCCAAATTTAATTAAAAGCACTGAAGAGTAACTAATAAGAATATTAAGTTTTCTGTCTGTGTCAAGTTGGGTGAAAATGGTGAAATTAGAGAGTTCACAATCCTTAGAAAGTCAAAGGTGGAAACTAACAACAACAAAAGATGGTACGCTTCAGTAGACTCAGAGATTTGATAGATAAAATCACAGCGACCTAAGGAAACCTAAGAAAAAAAGATCAATCTAAGGAAAAATAGACCAATCTAAAATAAAAACAAAAACACAAAACCACCACAACCAAATTTAAGCAGAACAGGTGTTTTCTCAGATAAATATAAATATAAGAAAGGGAGAAAATGAAAACTAGGTCAATTTGTAATTATCAAAATAAAAACCCACAGATATGCAGTGCAAAAATTAGGAACACAAAACAGAAGCAAATGAGAAACCAAAGGTAACAAAAATAATTTTACAAACAATAATAGGGCGGTGACCAAGCACTGGTCTGCTACTGTCAACTTGGTCTTTTTTTAATTAAATGTCTTTACTAAGAAGACCGACTGATAGGAAAGACCTAGGAAATTAATACCAATAACAGAGGAATAAGTTTTCTGCTTTAGAGTATGGAAAGAACAGGTAAGAAAGTACTTAAGTAACTTAAAAATTTTCAGATTAGTTCAATCTGATGAACTTCCTCACATCCATAAAAACCTAATCAACACAATTTCAAACTGAATAAGTCTATTTAGAAACTCATAAAGGACAGAGTACTTTCTAGAGGACTGGAAAAAAGATATGCATAATGCATATGTTTTAAAAAAAATGAAAGAAGGGCTGATAAACTCTATGGGAAAAAAAAAACCAAAACAACAACAGTTGCAGACAACTGAAAGTTTTACAAGCAAGTTACATTTTTGGACCAGCTAGTCTGTTTTTCTTTACAACAGGCCTTGCTCTTACAGGAAACTGGTTTCCTAAATCTTGGTGCAGAATCACAGAATGTTAGGGATTGGAAGGGACCTCAAAAGATCATCCAGTCCAATCCCCCTGCCGAAGCAGGAACACCTAGATGAGGTTACACAGGAAGGCGTCCAGGTGAGTTTTGAATGTCTCCAGTGAAGGAGACTCCACAACCTCCCTGGGCAGCCTGTTCCAGCGTTCTGTCACCCTCACTGTGAAGAAGTTTCTTCTCATATTTAAGTGGAACCTC
>VWYH01003685.1:2432470-2581261 GCA_013399365.1 Pampusana beccarii | reverse complement strand
ACGTGGAAAGAATATACGAGAAGAGGTCACACGAGGGAAAGGAAGAGGAGAGGAGAGGAGAGGAGAGGAGAGGAGAGGAGAGGAGAGGAGGAGAGCTGTCTCAGGTTATACACTTCAGTAGTTCTTTTAGAATACAGACTAATTTTTTTTTCTAAATTTCATCCAGAGCCATGGAAAATGAGTCTGCTTAAAGAATGGGGCTTCCTATTAGCACATCTAGAAATCTACTTGACGATGTGCATCTCTGGAGGAATTCTGCAGCATGAGAAAAGGTACAGTGGTAGCTATAGTAAATATGTTAAGCACAGGGGGAGAAAGAAGACGACTCGTTTTGTTGTTTTGAGCTGAGTTTACCTTTCTGACTACTTGTTTATGGGTATCAATGACAAGTTCCTAACATGTGCCTATATGGTAGTGTGAAGTCAGGCAGTTCCAATGTTAACAGAACATGAGATGTAGGGAAAAAGCAAGGCAGTTTAAAATGTAGAAATATATAAAAATAACTACCAAATTACTTTAAAAACAATTTACTTTTCCATGGAGATTTGTGTATTTCCTAGGTAGCCTCTTTTAAAAAAAACCCCTTCATTCTGTTCATCATGTAGTAATGGAAATACTGCAATTTCAGCAGTTGAATCAGTAGAACCTCACATTTTTTTGATAAGTCGTAGTAATGATAAAACAATAAAATAATTGTAAGTAATATTAATGCTTAGGGTGGTTGTGAACTGTAATTAAGTACTTTAAAATGAGAGTGCATTAAACTAAACCAGCTCTGGGCCCTTTAACTTCTCTGTGAAGATAATTACAGCGAAATCCAGTCCATGGTAAATCTTGCTTTACCATTATCCTTTCTGCTACAGGGATGAAGTTTCTTGCATGTTCCCATGTGGGCACACACTTGCCAAAACTGAAGTACCACCCAGAGCTTCCACTCAACAGCCTAAACTGGCCCATAGTCTTTTTCAGAACATGTCCTTTTGAGGAAAAAATTCAGTGACAGTATGTATACCCATGTAAAAAGGCATTCATCTAAAGGAGTTAACTGTATTACTGGATCTGGAAGAAGATGGAAGAAACCCTGGTAACAAAGTCCTTTTGAGCTGAAAGTCTGTGAGTTCAGAATTTTGATTTTTTTTTCACAAAAATAAGAGAACAAAAGAGGAGCAGTCACTGATCCTCAGGAGAGAACTATACCATATGGAAAGCTTTCAAAAGCATTGTAATCAAGCCATCAACTTTTTCTAATGACACTATTATGAGGGCCCCTTGTGCTCTCAGTAGGCACAAGAGCAGACCTCCATGGCCACAGAGTTCTCAGTGTCTGATATTTCAGTTTGTTGTAATGAAAGAGAATAGGGATTTTGAAAAGAGAGAAAATTAATGATTTCACATAAAGAGTTAATGATAAAAGTAGATTGTATATCTTGCCTTGACTTAAATTGTCTTAAGTGGGGCGGGGGGGGAAGATAGGAAAGCTTGTTTTAGACTTGTTAGAGCTTGTTTTAGGCGGAATTGGTGGAAGACCCTCACCTCTTGGAAGATTTTTACTTAAAAGTCTTTTTACTTAACTGCCTTGTCTGAGACAATGTCCAGTTATATGAACTCTTAAGAATGGATATGGGCTTATAAAGAATAGGCAAAGACTTTTAAGCATTCACAGCTGTAATTTAAATGGTGGCACACTTTTGCTTAGCAAATTGCTGTGAAAACGGAGACATCGCTGCTCCTTCAAGTGTCTGTTAGGGCCTTGTGTCCTGCCACTCTGCCTCGTAGTGGAAGCATCAGAGTGCAGCATATGAGCGTGGGTCTCAGTTGTTTCTGTACAAAGCCCATGGATGTCGCCTAAACCACCACAGGCCGCAGTTTCACATGGGCGAGCCAAGCATGTTCCTGTCTGCTGTGGGGGCAAGTACCTTCAGAAAAACAAACAAACAAACAAACAAGCTAATAAATGGGAATATTCTGTTAACATCTGCACTGGATTTCTTCAGCTATGTTTGGAAGAATAAAGCAGATCCAGCAGAATTTGATTATCAAACTCCCACTGTCTGGACTTTGGTGACTGCTTGCATCTAACTAAGAGTTACAGAAACACTGGAAATTAGGTTAGATTTTATGTACTCAACACATCAGTTTTATGTACACAACACATTGGTGCCCATGTCTCTCTAGTCCATCTAGATTGTGTACAGTCTAATATGCCTTTCTCAAATAGAGTAATACTTCAAATGAAAACATTTCTGTTCAAACTTATTTAATAGAAAATTTCCTTATTTTATTTAAAGCACTTAGAGATGGTGTGCCTGAGGTGCAAGGATTTCAGTGGTCATCCACAGAGAGTTTCTGACTCGTAAAATAAAAAACATTTAAACTGGTGGGACTACGTCCCATATTCTCTTGCAGCAATCTATTGTATTCCTCAGTCATCACACTCTTCTCAATTAGACAAGGGCTTTGGGCTGGCTATGAATACTCAACACTGCATTTTGAAATTATAGATGTAGGTTCCACAAAACTTAAATGCTCTTCATAAAGCTATTTAAGTTAAAAATTAGAAACTGACAGTCTTATCAGCAAAACCCACTTTATGTAACAGGATTGGGTGCAACTGCAGTGCAGACAGGGATATGTTCTGCTAACCCCTAGATGTTTAGTCATTTTTGAAAGCAATATTTAGCTTTTGAATATTTAGATAATTTTAGCAGTACTGGACACCATCCAAAGTATATTAGGTCTGAATTACTGTCCCACAAGGAGTTTATGACAAGCAAGAAAAGAACATTTCAGTCTAAGCTGGGGACTTTTCCCAATCAACTCTAAACCAAACAGTGAGCATATGGTACACCCTGCATATGGATTAGGTAGAATATACACACGTTTGTTCCAACCTTCGTTAAAGGTGCTGGAGTTAGTGAGACTAATCTGGTCACACCTGATGTCGCTAAATGTTTTGTCACTAGTATCAATTACAGCAGGATGGGTTTGTTTGCTATTGAATTGGTTAAAAACAACATTAAAAGAGTTTACACACTGTTTCCTTCTTGACATTTAAAATTCCTTCTCCAGCTTCTACTTTCAAAGTATACCAAGTTAATACTATACTTCTTGCCTTAATATGCATTCTTCTTTCTAAGCTCCTTACTGTGCATTTCTTATTTTTCCTCAGGTATCATTGATTTAGATTATTTCCTTTGGTGAACCATATCATACCAAGATTTCGACTGTTTATATAGTAATTTCTGCGAAAGTGGTGTTTAATCATCTATAGCTTCACACACAAAATGAATTGACCATGCTGCTCTATATCTTTTCCAGTTACCAAATCTTAGTGCTTGAGAATTTATCATCCTGTGTATTAACTTCCCTCCCACAATGAGCAGATGAAATCTGAAGCATTCACCAATATATTTTTTTTTTTCTACCCAGAAGGGGACACTAAATAATCCAGTCTGATCTTAGCTGTGTGACACAAGACACACTTCCTGTGATCAGGTATTCTCTTGGCCTAATTTTTGTTTTAGTTCATGTATTAAATATCTAGCTTAGCAGATAGACCAGAGATTGGCCCATCAGCAATAACTGCTGGAGTTTTGTTTATGACACATTATGCCCTTCCTCTGTACCTGCCTATCTTGATATTTTTTATTGCTGTTTCCCAATGTAGATGGTTTTGCAAAGGAGTTCTCTAGTGACATTCCCATCTTATTTGCTTTTAAATTTTAATTTTTCAACTGCAAATCACAATTATTGTTCATTGCTGCATGGATATATGTACCTGAAGTATTTTGGTACATTATTTGAGACTGTTATTAAAATTCTTCATATAGTTCAGGTGGATGTAGGAGGAAAGGGAATGTCTCTTAAGAGGGAAAGTTCTACTTGTAAGTAACATCTAATAATATCCACTGACTCTCACAGTTATGACTTATACTGTCAGTCTCAGAAATTACTTCCAGTTAAAATGAAGGATATCCATTCCTCTCCCTTGTCTTTCTTCACATGTGTAACCAACATCAGAGCCATCAAAATGAACCTCTCAGCAGAAAGTGGAGTGACTTGGCCTGGCTCCCAGCTGACCCCACTTTGAGCAGGTAGGAGGCCTGGAACTCTCCAGGGCTCATCCCTGACAGTCTGAATTATGTTATGGCCATATGACCTTCTTCTTCACATTAAAAAGTCCTTTTTACAACCATCGATCCACTGGTGCTTATATTTGTTTTCATCTTATCGGGCCGATCTGAAACCACTTTGGTGGCAAACTTTTATGAGAATGAGCTGAGCACAGGAACCCGTGTGAGGTGTTATGGAGCTCAGTAGGAGACATACTTTGCTTAGGACAAGCCTTATTTCAATTCTGTAGCCCAGAGGGATTGCCTACCCAAACATATAACTGCACTTAGTGGCATCTGCAGTAAACCTGACCTCTAGAGGAAACTGGAATATAGCTTTCACCTAATATGTCAATGTAGTAGTATTGCTTATCTAATGATATCATCCTCAAGGAGGCTGCATATGAGCTGTGAGGACTCTGCCTGCTAAATGACAAATGTTCTCCACTGCCAAAGCGCAAAATTGAAAGAGCCAAAATGATACTGAAAGCTCACTATCTTTTGCAATTCTAGCAATAGAGAAATCTGCCAATAACTTTTCACCATAGTGCCTATATATTGGATCACTCCTAGCTGCTCCAATCTATTTTATTTTATTTTTCCTTCAGAATGTCGATGACCTGATCAGAGCCCCTCCAGAACTGCACAGTCTAGATCCGGGACTAATGCAGTGTTACTACACCATCACTTAGTGATTCTTCATTCTCCCTAAATTAATTGTAAAACTGCTTCCTTTTTAAGATACGGGAACTATAAATAAATAGTTCAGCAAGTGCAACCAGATACAACAGTTTGCTGTGAACCCACAGTGTTGGTGCGAATGGCTTGCAGAAAGCAAGAACAAAAGGTCACATTGCAGCAGTAAACACCCCAGCAAGGGGCTGCAAACACAAGCACAGGCTGCCCTGGAGCTGCACCCAGCATCAAGTACTTCAAGCAGCAACAGCAAGAATAGAGACAATTTATTCAGTAGCTACTGACTGGTTAGACTCTGAATTTGGTAAAAGAAGACTTGGCAGTGAGTTTTGGGAGTCAGTATCAGGCCCTTCCCAGCCATCTCAGTTTATAGAAAAGACTAATCTTCAGGAAAGTAAAATTTGAATCACATCCTCTTAAACCCATCTGCTTAGTAACCAGCTATAGGAAGAAATATATTAAAAAATATCAGAATAGCTGTTATCACATCTTGATTTGCTGTCTCTTTCAGCATTCATAATGTTGCACTTATAAAAGCTTGCTGATCAATATGCTGGTGCTAAGCCTACATTTAAAACAAAAAATGATGGAATAAACTGCCACCTAGAGTTAAATCCTTGATGTTAATATCCGTTATTTTCAAGATAGACAGCTTTAGTAATATTCAGGACCCAAGTATCACTAGTGAGTATAGTCTTTCAACACTGGTAAATACAGATTTGTCATAGATTACAAATTGAACCTGAGGGGGTGCTTAATTTCTTGACAGATATCAATATGTTTAAAAATCACTAAGGAACTAGAGATCATTACTAGCATATGTTATTCTCATCCTATTAATGGTGATCAATAGACTGAGCAAGTATTATTGAAAACAGGGTGCCATATTTTTTTCTTGACAATCACTTTCAGTCTATTGGGACTGCGTTTGTATTAGCAAGTCTCCATAAATTCATTAGCTGGTTCGTTTCATCATAGGCAATTTTAAAGCAAAAAAAATCTACTGTTATCTATAGCTGCTCTAAGAATTCTGAATTTTATTTTCACATTTTGCATTTAAACTGAAATATTATTAATTATATTAAATAAGTGTGGTGGCTGCCTGGTACCCACCAAGCTGCTCTCACTTCCCCTCCTCAACATGACAGGGGGAGAAAAAAAGATGAAAAATCTGTGGGTCAAGATAAAGGCACTTTAATGAAAGAAGCAAAGGCTGCACATGGAAGCAAAGCAAAAAAAGATTTATTCTCTACTTCCCATCAGCAGGTGATGTCCAGTCACTGCCTGGGGAGCAGAGCCTCTGTATGCACAGCAGTTGCTTCAGAAGACAAATACCTTAATAACAAGTGCCCCTTTTCCATCTCCCCCACCCTCCTGCCCCTTAGCTTTTATTGCTGAGCATGGTGTCACACAGCGTGTAATATCCCTTTGGTGAGTCTGGGGCTCCCAACCCCTTGCCCACCCCAGCCTGCCGCCCTTTTGGCAGGGTGGGGTTGGACAGACAGCCTTGGTGCTGTGCGGGCACTGCTCAGCAATAGCCAAAACACCGCAGGGTTATCAGCACCCTTCTAGACACAAACACAAAGCACAGTGCAATAGGGACTGGTGTGGGGAAGTCAGTTCCACCCCAGACAGAGACAGTACAAGAAGTAACTTTAAAAATGCTGAGAAATCTTGTGTTCTGTAGAAAAGTGATCTCTGTGTTAAGGCAGCCATGATGCTGAGGACAGCAGTGAATCCTGCAGGTGGTCAGTGCCCTAACAGACTCCTGTGAATACCCAGCTTCTCCAGACACTGATGGTTTCTGTAATCTGACTTCCTATAGCAGTTTACACAGATTTTTATATTTTAAAAAAAACCAAAAACAACACAAACAACAAAACTTCTCCCCATTGGAGATACAAATAGTATATTGCAGATGCATACAAGTCTATGGCAGGAAGGGAAATGGAACTTGGACCACTTCAATACCTTCCCTTCCATGAACACATCCCTCATTTCATGTGGGACAGGGTTATCACATACCCTTTTTAGGCTAGTTTTCTGATGCAATGAGGTTGACCAAATCATGCTGTATGTCCACAAATCTGGAGGGCTATTCCAATAATATTTGAATGCTTTGGCCCCTACAAACCAAACTGGAAAGATTTCAATTCCTACAAGCTTTAAAGAAATCTATGATTGAGTAGAGGGGATAAAGCCAAATTAGTAGCCACCTATAAAGTAAAGGCCAACAAAATTCAGCCATTTTACCTTCCCCTGCTTTTGCAGCCAACTGATCACTTGTGCTCAACACCACATTAGAAGAACCACATACTAGCTTTCATCTGATTTGCCAAATGGAGGGGAAGGTTCAAAGGAATATCAGAGATAATTTGGGCTATTGTACTGGAGAGAGGCATTAGGAAAAAAGGCAAATCTATAACAAAGTAGAGATCATTACTTCTGCCCTCAGCAGAAATTTGCTAATTATCTGCCCTCAGCAGAAATTTGCTAATTATTTCCTAATCCTTTCCTTCTTTTCAGTTAGGAAAGTGTGACCACTCGAAAGACTTATTAAAAGGAAATCCAATGAAAAAAAATGCAGATGTAAGTTATTAGAAATATATGCACTTTGAAAAATCCAATGTGCACAGTCTTTTTTCAAATGAGTAAACATTCAATGAAAAAAAAAGTTATCTGTAAGAAATTCACTCCAACAGAGAAGAATCCAGAAACCGTGTACCAAAAAGCAGTAAGTTTCAACTAACAGAATCTGAAGTGCTCTTGGCAGCAAGCACGTAATCAAAGGCTGAAAAGACAGCAGATATTGTGTTGACATCCTAGAGATCTCCTCAGAGAGCTCATTCCTCGCAAATAAAAGTGGTTTGGCATGCACACTGAACTGCAATAACTCAAGTATGAGCCAACAACTGGTTGCACAGCTGGTGTTCGTGACACAGATTCAGCATTTATGATAGGAACCTCTTTGAGGATGGGTAAAAAGAGATTGGATTCACCTGACCAGGTGGGAAAAAAAAAACCCACACCATAACATCTTCACTAACAGGCTAGCCAACCTGCTGATGGGAAGTTTAAACCAGGGACATGACAACCAACAGTCAAGTGAGGAAGTAGTGGACCAAGTATGGTGAGCAAAGGTTGCAGGAAGACATGGATGAGACAGACCTTCAAAACAACAAGACAGGGCAGAAGCAGGAAATAAGGAATAAGCTTATAGGCCAGGGTGGGAGGGCAGAGTGATATGGGCAATGTTGAGGTGGGTGTCTGCTACAGGCTGTCTGATCAGGAAGAAATAGATGAGGCCTCTTCAGAAGCCTGAAACAGCTTCACATTTACAGTCCCTAATGTTCACCAGGAACAATTTGAACCACCCATTGTCTGCTGAACAGACAACACGATAGGGCACAAGCAATCCAGGAGGTTTCTGGAGGGCATTGGTTGTCACTTCTTGACACAGGCAACTGAGGAATGGACAAAGGCAGGTGCTCTGCTGGACAAACAAGGAGGAAGTGGTTGGGAAGGTGAAGGTTATGAGTAGCTTTGGCTGCAGTGACCATGACACTGTGGAGTTCAGGATCCTGAGAGGAGGAAACAAGGCAAATAAGCAGAATCACAACCCTGCACTTAGAGAGAAAACCCTTTGGCCTGTTCAGGGGGTTGCCTGGAAGAATTCTGTGAGATAGTTCCAGAGGAAAGGGGGGTCCAAAAGGCCTGGTGCATTTTCAAGGATCCATCCAGCTGAGAGCAGGAGGTCAAACAAAGGCCTGCATGGATGAACGGGGAGCTCCTGACAAAACTCAAATATAAAAAGGAAGTAAAACAGGTGGAAGCAGAGACAGGAGACCCTGGAGAAATACGGAGACACTATCCAAGCACGCACAGATGGGGTTAAGAAAGCCAAAGCCCATCTGGAGTTGAATCTGGCATGGCACATGAAGGGCAACCAGAAGAGCTTCTACTAACATATCAGCCACAAAAGGAAGATTTGAAGAAGTGTGGGCCTCTTGCTGAATAGAATGAGGACCTAGTATCGAAGGACATTGAAAAGGCCAAGGTACTAAATGCCTTCTTACTTAGTATGACTTGTTCACAGAAATCCCTGGCTGCCTGAGGCCAATAAGTAAGTCCAAAGCTATGAGGACTGGCCATCCATGGAGGATAGGGAACATTTAAGCAAATCGGAGATATAGAAGTCCATGGGACCTGATGGGATGCACCCAGGAGTGGTGAGGTAGCTGGACAATGTTGAGGCAGGTGATCCTTACCCTCTGCTCTGCACCGGTGAGGCAGACACATCTGATGTCCAGTTCTGGTGACAAAATTCCCCAATAAAAGAGAGACATGGGCCCTGGAGCAAGTCCAGTGAAAGGCCACAAAAATGAAGGGACTGGAGCACTTCTCATATAAGAGGGAGAGCTGTAACTGTTCAGCCTGGAGAAAACTCAGGGGTATCTTATCAACATGTACTCCTCTTTAACGGAATAATGGGAAAAATGAGCATCCTAGTTAAACACATTTGACTCTTGATAAAGGTGGAAGTCTAAGATGTTAATTGACATCTAAATGATCAGTGATGTGCAGAGGCAGAGCTATTGGAAAACATAGTAAAGAAATCTTAGCTTTGAGGACTTGGTCTGTCTTATTAATAAAGACAAGATACTTCATTAATTTTAATAACAATGCCATTAATACACCTATCTAGTATACCTACCATAATCAGATACAGAGGATCCAAAATAATTATGTCATTTTCTCTTAATTAGCAAGTTTCACTTTTTATCATTTTCTCTGTGTTTGTGTCTTAAAAGATCACATTAGAGCAAGTCATCTTATGGTCAAACTGCATAGTAGCAGGCTGGCACATCTGATTCAAACAGAAGGGTTCAAGGTTTTCTTAGTTTCAGTAAGAATACTTATGTTCTTCTGGAACTGACCTCTCTGAAATGAATTTTCTATTTGAACTTACTGTCTGAAATGTGGCCTTCTAGTCCACCAGCTGAAGTGAAATGCAAGAAACATTCATGTCAGTGAAAACACTTTTTCTTTGTATAAAAGTATGTCAGCCTAATGTATCACTATAGAAGACATTTCTTTTTCCTTTAAAAAAAATCAGTAACATATATTCATTTAGAAACTTTCATGTTTGTACTGTAGAAGCACCTAGCAGCCTCACTTTAAATTGCCACTAGGTACAGGATACACAGACAAGATAACCTGATCCCTTTCTCAAATACATCAACATTTCTTTTTCCTCCAGCTTCTCCTGACCATTGCTGAATTCTGTTTGACTGTCTGTAGCTCCCTGACCAAAAGTATATAGTCCCCTCTCAACCGTGGGAATTAAACCACAAGAAGTTTGTTTCTACAGTTGGATAGTAACCACTATCAACTACTTCAAAGTGGGTTCTTTGTGCATATTCACTATATTGTCACTACATACTGGAAGTGCAATGTCTCTCTCCTCTGTAACAGCTTACAGAAAGCCTCAACTGCTCCAGTAAATTCTATTTCAGACAGTAGCTGATCTATTATAACCATGTTACTTCCCATTACAAAGCTGTTGTGCAGCATTAAGTCTGTCACTAGCGCCTCACCAGTGCTTTAGAAGCATTTGTAGAATCCATGCTTTTATTGTTGCTATATCGTGATCATGGTTTGTGAAGACTTGTCACATCACAAATATTGAAGTAGTAAAGAAGTTTGCACAAAGCTCATTACAAGCCATTAGATGTTCAAAAAGTTGCATCTGTTCTTGCAGTTGAAGTACTGAGTTGTGACAGTACAGGGAAACTATGCAGTACAGCTTATGTCAAATAATTGTTTATCAAGCTATATTATACAGTAATAAATGATCACTGCCCTACTTTGTAAGTCTGCTCTGATTTTAAGCTTTTTCCTGGCTCCCTCATGCACACCAATTCCTTTCCGTCCTTTTTATTTTGTATAAGTCCAGTGACTTTGAAAAGAAGATTTGGACACATTGTAATGGCAGATAATAAATTTCACACATTTGGAAATGTGTGTTTATTTTCATTATCACTAGCATTCTTTAAATATAGAAGAGAGAGGCAATATTGTAAGGGATATTTCTTGTCTTCAGTAATTAAAGTATCCTGTTCTTTCTTCTCAGTATACCTGGAGTATTCAGAATCATAGCATCATTAAGGACTATTTGAAAAGGACATGGTATGTGATATTTTCAAAAACGTTACAAATACACACTTTGTATTAAAAGTACATTTATCTCTGTAGATGATCCATGTCATAATGCTCAAGCTAATACCTTACTTAGTTACAAAAGTGACATCACAGCAGTCAAAGTCTTGAAGGCCTCAGATACCTGGAACAAGAAGTGTGAATACCTGGACTATCCATAATTATATGATGCTTTCCTAGAAGCAGGTCATTATAAAGTTCTTAGCTGCAGAACTGCCTCCATCTGCTGTATTTACAGACGAGTTTCTTCAGATACTTGTGTACTTCTGTACTTACGTTCAATGATGGACAACTGTCAGAGTACTGAAAAGCATTATAGAAAAGTATACTTTTTCTTCTCCAGACAACTGAATTTCTTCAGAATCTAGGTTTCCAGCTAATCACCTTTTTTTTAAGAAAAAAAAAAAAATAAAAAAAATCTATGCAGAGGCTGGGTTCTAACTCTAATAGTAGCCCAGGCAGCCTTTGTTCATTAGCGGCCTGACTACTTGCAAGATAAGAAATAGGAGGTATAAAAAGAAACTGTAACGACCCAATTCTAATGTTAACAAACACAACGTATGACCTCCACAGTCTGGAATTTTGAACGTCAGTTGCAACTTGGAAGACAAGAGAAGGGGTGAAATATCCATGTCTCTACCTGCAAACACGATCTGTTTTGCTGCAGTTGAGTCTATTCACAAGTCACATACTCTGCCAACTTCTTCTAGGACCACAGAAATCACACAAGTGACTTCGTAGATCATGCTGCACTGAAGAGCAATGCTGCTTCACTCTGAGTATGTCTCTGGCTGCAGAAACCCTCCATAATGGAATTTTGAAGTCAAATTGCAGAACTTAGCTAAAAGCATCAGTTAATAACCCGCTCTTATTTCTGTTGTCACTGAACAAGCTAAGAGATAAAGATAAGTTTACAATGAAGAACACATGGTACCCTAACACATACCAAGTTTTCCTTACAGTCTGCCTTCAAAAATTCTAATACTTTAATGCATATACCAAATACTGACAGAGATGCAGGATTAGTTGGATAAAGTCATTACTTGAGGAAAGAAGTGCTTATATCTAAATTTCACAAGCTAAGTCAAGCCCTGTTTCTCCAAGCATTGATCAGTGAAGTGCTAACAGTTAATAGCTGGTGTTTTTATACAGTAAAAAAATCATATCTTCTGACAGAAAGAAACCAGAGCTAATAAATTATCTCAGTAAAGTGTGCCTGAGCTGGCACCAAATGGGGTTAAAAGAGGACTGGAAGGAGGAGGCCAAGTCGCAGTCCCATTCCCGCCCCACAGCTGCCGAGTGTGCGACAGAGGCCACAGCCCTGGGGTGTGTGGCAGGAGGGGAAACAGCTTTTGAAAGAGTACTTAGCAGTAATTTAAACTAGATGTCTTAGAAACAGAACAACTCTGTTTCCCTGCCCTTGTCTGGCATTTCAGAAGTTCAGAGTTGCTTGTCTAGAACTGCCACAAAGCAAACAAAACCAAAACACTGATCTGGAGTTACACTTGTCAGTGGGTAAGTGATGTGTAAAATACTTCACACTTCTTGGATATGCAGCTGCAGTTCTCAGCTGCTCCCCATGAGAGCGTTCCTTCCACACTTGTCTCGTAACCTTTAGGTTTCACGCTCAAATGATCTCTCATTGACAGGAATTAGTTTTGCTAGCCCAAAATACCATTGGCACCTACAAGGCACTTCTGCAGCAGGCAGAGCTCTACTCTCAGAGTAGGTAATTAGGTTCCATGACTTGACTTGCTCTACTGAAGTGGAAAATTCATCTTATGTCCTAGCACATTCCAAAACAAAACACTGGGCTACGTTGTCCAACACCTCTTGCAGAATTACACATGGTAAATAGATCAGCATGACAATTCATAGCCCCAAAATAAAACCAACATAATCTGTCAGATGAGTGAAAAGCCACCCAAGACCTTTCAAAATACAAGGAAGCATCCAGTACCTTTGATTCTACTAGAAAAGCATGTTCTTGTTTATTTTACTCATATTCCTTTCCCCACCCCTCCTTCCCCCATTTTCTCACATGCTACTGTAGAAACTTAGATCATGCAATAAATTAGTTGCAGACTTCTATACTTCTTTTTTTAGCTCTGCTCTGAGGTGTCACACAAGAGGGCTTCAGAAGAAACAGGCTGGTAGCACGCAGGGAAAACTGATGGTTTTGGCATAGCTTTCCATCCATCACAGTCAATAGTAAGGGACTTACGTTTCATATGAGAGACTAGATGAGGTTACATGAAGTTTTTCTTCAGTGTTATACTCTTAGTAAAGCCCAGCAGGCCAAACTGAACATTTGTTGCTTCTGGCGTATAGAAGTAGTACATTAGGCAAACTTCCACTACAAAACACTTTCCAGGTTGTTTAATATATGGTAACAGGCTTGAAAGACCAACATTCAGTATATTAACCTGACATTTAAATAAATAAATGATTAATAGTTACAGCCAGGAAATAAATTTGATTGGCTAAGTTTACTAAGAATCCTGTATCAGCAACTTTGCAGGTTAGCAGAGATCTCCCAATATTCTTCCAAAATTAGAAGCAAGTCTGTCTTCCCATTTTTACTTGGTTCAACGAAATCTAAGATGAAAACTCATCATTTTCTCCTTTTATAGACAGACTTTGTATTTGAAGAAATGAAACAAAATATAAGCCAGGAAGTCAAGGTAGCAAACAGACAGAGCCAGAAGTTGTCAAGGAGCGGGACAAGCAGGGCTGCCCCCTGAGGGAAGGGGAGCAGAGGATGAGCACAGCAAGGACCTCACCAACAGGGCACAGTCCCACTACAGCACAGCAGAGCAAGGACAGTGACAGCGATGGGTCCTACCAGCCATCACCAGGCAAAGGCAAGGTAACAAATCAGGTCCTATCTTAACTCACAAAATCTAAACAAGTCTAAGCAAAACAACACTCCCACAATCAGGGCTAAAAAAAAGCAGAGCTCAGGCAGAGATTAATGCCTGGGCCAGAGCTTAAATGGAGGTCCTAGGCCAACGGTGGTGGCTGTGGAGGTGAAGGTCCCAGGTGAGGCCTCTCACAGCAGTTGCAGCCTCTTGTGCACTCATAGCCCTGACATGAACCTGGTGTCTTAATTCACCAGGAGACTTGCTCTGGTTACAGAATTACGGTTATCCTGCTGAAAAAAGTAGCTCAAAAACATTGCCTTGAATAGCCCAACTGATATAATTAAATGATGAGATAGCCTCTGGCATCCTCTCAGAAAGATAATCATCCTAAAAAGATAATTGAACATAGGCATACATTTATAAATGTTTGCAAAACCAGCTGGGACAAAGACTGTGGAGAAACTACTCACTTTTTTCCCATTCGTTATGATCTGCATTGCAGCAGAGAATGTGATTTTTACTCTTCAAGAGGCTTTGTACCAAGCAATTCTGGTGATGAGTAAAAGACAGTAATACTTGAAAACATTTTTTTCACAAATTTTATAGTAAGTGTGTTTTTTGGCATTGTTGTCTGTTTGGCAGATATATTACATATATTTTCTGACTTTAAATAATTTTATGAATTTATACTCCCATTAGTAGCTTCCTCTTTTGATGCTAGAGGTTTCTATTTTTAATTTTTAGTCAGTTATTCAGCTAAGCACAAAGGTAGAGGCATCACTGTGGAAGATACTACGCACTAAATTAGGTCTCCTGGGGCTTATATGAGGAAGAGAAAGAAGATAATATGATTAAGAGGAAATTCAGATAGATTGTTTTAAAGTTGACAAAATAAAGAATCTTAAGGTATTCCTGCACTACTCTTAGAAGCTTACGAGAGCATCAGAAGCTACAACAGATTTTCATGAATAAACATAATCATAATTGGATTGACTGAGACAATGCAGAATGAGCCTCACAACTGAAACGTTCATCTGTGACACCTTGTACTCAAAATCTAGAGACTGTTTTCTTCAGAAAACAAGGGTTATGAAATGGCTGTGCTTCTGCAAGTTCCTCTTCCGGTAACTCTGAACCTATAGCATCAGCACCAACAAAAGCACTGAGGCTTCACAGTTGGCATAATGTCCTCAAGTTCGGTGAAAAAAAAAAGACACCTGTGAAGAGAAGAGAGCTGCTACTAATGTTCATTAAAGAGAGACGTGAAGAACACAGGCATTTTACATCCTGCTTAACAGAAATGCTTGGCTGATCTACATACGCTGGCCCAGAGGCCAGCACACACGTAAGTGAGCTGGTCATACCATGTGCTTTGTCTTATACAGCCAACAGGTAATAAGACAGATACAGGATGTGCTGGGGTATATTTGCAAATCACGGTGGACATTGGAGATATTGCTAGGGAGGAGGTCAGCAAAGGTCTTGGAGAAGACCGGAGTTCTGCAGTGAGTATGCTATATGGACCAGGGCAACATGAGATTATTGCGACAGTATATGCAGGACTACGTCATAAATCCACAGGAAACCAAACTTTTATATAAATTTCCAGTTTTTAAGGCAGCTTATATTGCTCCTTATTGTTCATAACTGGTGTTTGAAAGTATGTTCTTAGCTCAAAATTTTGAAGAATTTTAAGTTTTTCAATTCTAGGTCTTGTGGAAAGATATTACAGGAGCCTCAACAATTTTATTTTGAAATCTCTTGGCTATAAATATGCTTTTATGATTGAACTATTGAATGCATTCACAGACACTTAAAGTTTTTATAGACTGTTTTGTTTATCATCAGTGTTCTTCCATATGAGCTTAGAAATACCAGTATTCCCAAAAAGCTCCATAAAAGATCATAAACTCCATAAAAGCTTCTACATGCTTACTATATCTGTACACCACTACACGAAAAAGCTACATAACCCACTTATTTTTGACTGCTGTTTGCCTTTAAAGCAATAGTTTCAAGCAGAGATGGTGATTACTTTCCAAATTTCCTCCATAATTAATTGTAAAGAAGTAAATTGTTGTCCTTATATCTTCTTAGTCTTCTTAGAACCTGGAAAATCTATTGCATAATCAAATGCCCATCAATTAAAGTAAAAGTAACAATAATCCAGTTTCTTCTCACAGTTTCTACACTAAATGCAGATAAAAACCCTTCAGTTCTTCATCAAATATTTTGAGTATATTTGCAGATAGAATAACTAGAAAAGACCAAATTACAACTTACAACACATTTTTATAGTAGAGTTATACCTTATGCCAAATGGACAGCACCTTTTCTAGGCTACAGCAAACAAAAAATCTAAAAGCAGTATGGAACTGTAGTATTGCCATTGCTACAGGTGTTCTGCATGTCCCCTTTGACTTCTTTGTCCAGTTAAGATACACTATTAATACACAAGGACAATACAAGGACATTAAAGGTCATGAGTCAAAATTATGAGATCAGTCTACAAACAATCTGAGGTTATTTTTCTAAGTGCAGGGTTGTAGGGTTCTTTTATTTCTTTTGAAGTCATTACATCACTTAAAGTTTTCTCTTCAACCACAAAATTAAGGAACTCATGGTTTATGTGTGTGTTTTTTTAAAGAAATTCAAGATCACACAAGAATAAGTAAGTTTAAGAGCTTTGACAAAAGTATCCAAGACACGTGAAACTCATGAGAAAGGATAAACTTTTATACCGCTATATAGTATTTTGCTTAGAAGTAGCAGACAAATAGAAAAAAAAAAAAAGTTGTAAAGTATCAAGTGGGGCACATTGTGCAAAGTTTCACACACTTACAGTTCCTTTAAGCTACGTGACCTAGTGCATGGGCAAGCTGTGAAAGTGGCTGGCAGGTCTAAGTCTCTGCTACTCCATGGAGATTGGCCTATGACTTCACAGGGGAAAATGGGGTGAGAAGCTTTTGCAAATCTATCTTTAGACATTTCAGTTAGAACTCTGATTGCAGAGCATTTCCACAAACCGCTGGGAGATCCCAGAGGGTGGAAGACAGGGTAGCAGGGCTGGATGTATGTCCTTGTAGCAGGTTCTGCCTGCTTGGATGGAGGCATCAGCTGTCCTTTAGAACTCTTCGAGTAGTTTCATAAGGCCGGGTATTCTGAGGACTTATGTCTGTAACATCAAAGGCTACACATGAGTGAAAGACTTAGAAATAATCCCAAGGTTGGTAAATAATGAAAACATAAAACCAGACAGCTATGCATGTTGAATGGCTAGAAAGTCCCTCTTCTCCACATGTGAGATATTTATACAGGGTGTCCTCAGGGTAGATTCTCTAGTGTCTAGTAACGTATGCACTTACATGACAACCTTTCCTTTAATCAGGACGCTGATAAGATTTCCTTGTTTTACTGGGCCATTTTCCAACCCTTGTAGGAATGTATTTATTTTTAGAACTCTGGTCCTACATTAATTTGGTTGGAATCAGCCAAAGGGCTCAAAGATATTAATGGAAAACAGAGAGAGAGATAAACATGCATGTGTGCGTGCATGCACACTCACACATATATTAATACATACGTGCCCACATACACAACTTTATCTTATAAAAATCAAACTGAAAATGCAATTTAAAACAAACCCTTCAGCAGTAATCTGCATATTTTACAACTGCAGGTACATAAAGAACAGCTGACTATTTATTTGGTTTGCAAAATTTCCCAATCACTCATGAAAAACAAAATTGAAATACAGCATTAAGCTTATATAGGAAAAAAGATTATTTTTATAGTCTCAGCAAGATACTTTAATTATATGCTAGTCCTGGCATCACGAAAGATTACCTGTTTGTCAAGTAGCAGCATGGTGGTCTATAATAAACACTAATACGATATAGCATGTCAGAGATCAAAGCCTCAGTCCTAAACCACACAGAATAACTCATGGAATCATAATTACAGTTTTGATTTAATCCAGGTGGTTTGTTTAAACCATTTTTTAAAAACATGCAAGCATTTCAAAGTAAACAATTTTCTGAAAGCAAAACAGGAAATAATCCAGTTCCCTGTCCTTCCTCTTTTTACTTCGTGGCAAACGTATTTTTGATATTATATAAAAAGGACATATCCAACCTACTAATTCTCTCATCACAGTTTTCCTTCAGTATTACTCTCAGCTGTATCAGATTGAAATGGAAATAGATTTCTCTTCCATAGGTCTCCTGCTTTCTGCTTAGCGTCACATAAGTTACAACATGATTAAAATGTGCAGTCTTCTAAGATGCAAAACTTGAACTTACGGCTTTGCAGAATCAGGTCGTGATTATACAGTCGGTTTAATGTGGTTAAATCCTGCTGATTAAATGCTGCTGCCAAATGTGTGGCATGTGCTTTTGGACTTGCCTGACCGCACCCACTTGGAAGCCTCAGCGCTTGTACCCGCACGAGGAAGATGATGGGAGCGAACAAGAGGGTGCACAGGAAGACAGAGTCAATTCGTGTCAGGTTAACACAAGCGTGTAGCAGTCACTGCTGGCCTCTTACTTGCAAGTTTGCAGTAGAGATGTAGTTTGACTTATTCCTATGAAGCATTTCATACAGTACTTTTAAAAAGCGCATTTTCCTTGTAACAGTTGTCATTTTTAACTCAACAACTTACAAATATTTATTATGAAGAAAGTACATTTTATTAGTTTGACTATTGGATTTTAAGATTAAACCTGTCAAATCAGTGGCACATGCCTACATACCTCAAAACTGACCTTAGAACAATTTATGATCCGCATAACAAGCTGTGTTTTACCCTGTTTTTGGAGAGAAAGGCCTACCCCAAATACTTATGAAGCCAGTGAAAAGCCAAAACCTACAGCTTCCGTAATAATCTAGAAATCAATAAAACTGAAACTGAAATTTTGGGTTTGTGCCTAAAATTCTGAAAATTAGTTGGTAATCAGAGTAGAAGGCATATGCACCTGAAACAACAAAATGTTATCTTAAAACCAGCTCAATGCTTAAAATTAAATGTCATTCCTAATTGGAAAACAAATCACAAAGTGCCACTCAATTTCATTCTGTATGTTTAGAAAGATTTTTTTCCTTATCCCTTTTGCAATCTTTTAATCAGCAGCTGTGTACTTTACATACATTATGAGAATGTTAACTACAAGTAAAAAAAAAAAAGGAAACGTTCTGTGGAAAGAGATGTAATTTTGCTTTCTGTAGCTCCAGTGCAGCAATCCAATTTGTTCCAGATTCATTCCAATCCATTGTAATTCATTCTGCAATTGAGCTTTCTCTGGACATAATACAAAGATTTAAGAAGGAGTTTACAAAGTTATGACAGCTTCTGTGTAACTTGCCCAGTGTTAGCTATGTGCATCCCAATTAATTAATGCAATTCTACTGCTCACAGCTCTTACCTAGGGTAAGAGAAGAAAAGTATTTTTCCTTATTATCCCAGAAATAAATGTCCTTGGGGAACAAAGCTCTGTCTCTTTACAGTTATTTTTGGGTACAGAACGCCAAAGTGATAGAGAGGTCTGCTGAGTTCTGGAAATCTCCAGATTTCAGAGCAGAATACTGATAACTTGTCCTTCGAAATAATAACCTGCTTGTGGAGCACTCTTTGGAATAAAGCTGCCCAATCTCAATCAGTAGGCAGGTGTCAGATGTCTAAATTTGTTTTCATCACAATCATACAGATATTTAAACACATTTGCTTTAGTTCTGCACTTAGAATGATTGAAAAAGTTATTCCAGTAGTGAAGTTAACAGATACAAAAGTTTTTAATGGCTTAAAGCTTTAGGAGCAGCAAAGACAGAGGGGTCTGAATCAAGGAGTGTTGTATCACAAAACAGAAATGGATCTTCTGTACTTGCTTTGTTTTCTAAGGCTTTAGGATTCACAAACAAAGCAGTTCCATGTCAAGACGAAGGATGAAAATTTGCCTGTCTAGAGCAGAATCTTTTGTCGTCACACGGCTCAGACACATGACTCCATGAACAGCGGCAACAGAACCACCCACGGGACCTCCTATAATGATGAATTGCAATGTATATTTGATATGCCTATTTAAAGGTATTTCATATTTATTGAAATGCAGTCGAAAGTCACAGAGCAGACATCTCCTTTCCCCATTAGTGAGAATGGCTGATACATTAGATCCATAAGTGCTTTTGGTAGCTACCATCAACCTCATCCCAGAGCACCTTTCCCCTCAGAGATAGAAGCTCTTTGGCTTGAGGGAGAGGCAGAAGATGGATGAAGCTTAGCAGTTTGCTGGTTCCCGTAGGACCATACCCTCCTCAGGTGCAAAGTACAAGACATCAGCCCATATTCATGCTCAGCCACGAGCAAGAGAGGTATTTCTGTAAGGAATGTGGAGACGTTGCCACACTGGGGGGCTAGGAGCGGAAAAGAGGAGGAAGGTGTATTCCCAGAATGAAAAAGAAGGAATACAAGTAAAGTAGTATTAAGTACAGATACTGCAGGGTGAGGAACAACAAAAAAAAAGGCATTGAGTGAGGAGAGTGTACAGGTGGATGAAGGTGAATATTAGGAGACTTTGCAGGGCAGATGTTTATTTTTCACAGCTGCAGACACGACTGTGATTTTTTTTTCTTAATCTTAATATTGTGCAATGAGTATATTTTTGCTAACTTGGTTTTGTTTCTTTGCCCTGATATATTTTCTGTGTGTTTATTGGACTACTCCACAAACATCCAATGAAAGTTCTAATGCAGTTGATTTATATTTTGTAACCAGCAAATCTCTGTTCCAGCTTTGCTCTTTGTCACTGTCGTCAGATATTTTGGAGCTTAGAGAAATAGCTGCTATTTGGGTTTTAACTCTGGAAATACTTGAAGATACTTTAAAAGTTTTTAATTGCATCTTGTACTGAGGAAGAACTTGATGTAGCTAATGTTGCTCTTAACTGGCAAGTTTTTAATTGAACAGATGAATAAAAATTCAAAATAATTTTAAAAACAAGCACGTATCAAAGTTGGACAGAACATGTCTTGTCTTTTCTCCTTTCCTTTTTTTCACTTCCAAATCACTGGTAAATTTGGACTAAATCAGGCTTTTTCTGAGTTATTTCATATCTCAAAAGTGAACTGGTGATCCTTGTGGGAATCTAGCAAGAACAGGTTTATAAAAGGTTGTTAATCAATCTGCATAAATCCGAAATTTCTTATCACTATGATGACTAAGCAGATCTGAATTTCAACTCAAAACTGCATTGCAGACTCCTGTGCACAGCTGTTTCAGTGAATTCAGCTTAGTCTGTGACTTTGCAATGTCAACTTTGACTCCAGAGTAGTCCAGGTTAAGTGATATTTATAGGCAGTGTTTCCAAATAAAATGTATGTGATTGCGTTGTTGGTTTAATGTGAGGATGTAATTTCACTGCAGCGTCTGTTCTGCTTGTAATGAGGCATAAATAATTCTGAAGTACTGTATGCTCGGCCTAGAGAAAAACTGATACCCTTTGTTAAATCCCCTGACATCAAGGAAGAAGGGAAAGACAAAACATGAATTTTAGGCTTACAAATCCTTTTTCAAGTTGGCATTTCAAGAGGAATTATTTCAAGAGAGAAAATGAATTATTAGGAAATTATGGGATTTAATATGGAGAATTTCATTGTCCTACTTTAGGATATGCCTTTGCTGCAAGGATTAATACTCAGGTGTGTGAGTCACTCTGCAAAAGCCTATCTAAGATTATGCCATAACAGATCCTTCATGACCTTAGATGTGTTGCTGATCTCCTCATGTCAGCAGCAGTGCCATACGCTGTTCCAATTCTTGCACAATTAAAGGAGGTACTTTTGTGCAGCAAGCAGCAGGATTTCGCAGCAAATTGCAGCTTGTGCCACTGGGCGCTGGGTCTTGTGCAAACACGACGAAGTTTTGTTCATGCAAGAGCAGGTGCCCGACGGCATCCGGCAGCAGAGGATGAACAGGGAGGGTCACACCGCACGTGAAGCGCAATGCTTGCTGGGCTTTCCCAATCTGAGGCAACCAGCAGCATTTTGCAGAAAATTGCGGCTCATGCAGCCAGTTCTTGTGCAAGGAGTCACCCCGAGACTCCACCAGTGTCACCCCAGGGTCACCCTGAGACCCTCCTGGTGCCACTCCAGGACCCCCCCGGTGGTCACCCTGAGACCTCGCTCGGTTTCACCCTGGGGTCCCTCTGAGACCCCATCAGTGACACCCTGGGACCCCCCTTGGTGTGACCCCTGGACACCCTGGTGTCACCCTGAGGCACCCACGGGGTCACCACAAGACCTCCCCAGTGTCACCCCAGGGTCACCCGAGACCTCACTGGTGTCACCACAGGGCAGCCCCAGTGGAACGAGCTGCAATGCTTCTGCTTGCCGAGCAGGATGGGTCACATCGCACACAAAGTGGAATGCTCACTGGGCTTTCCAAATCTGGGGTAAGCAGCAGCATTTTGCAGAAAACTGCAGCTCGTGTGGCCAGGCACCCACTCTTGCGCTAACAGTACCAATGTGTGTTTGCGCAGGAGCCAGCACCCAACAGCACCCAGCGGCAGAGGCCAAGCAGGATGAGTCAAATCGCATATGAAGTGCAATGCTCACTAGGCTTTCCAAATTTGTGGCAACCAGCAGCATTTCGCAGAAAATTGCAGCTCATGCAGCCAGGCACTGGCTCTTGCGCAAGGATGACTTTGTCGTGTTTGCACAAGAGCTGTCGCCTGGTGGCATCCGGCAGCAGATGCCGAAGGTGTGTCACATCACACATGAAGCAGAATGGTTCCTGGGCTTTCCAAATCTGCAGCAAGTAGCAGCACTTCAAAGAAAATTGCACCTCGTGCTTCTGTGCATTGGCTGTTGTGCAAGTGCTACTTTGTCGTGTTTGTGCAAGAGCTGGTGCCCCGCGGGATCCAGCGGCAGAGGCCGAGCAGGGTGGGTCACATCACACAGTTAGCAGAATGCTTGCTGGCCTTTCCAAATCTCTGGCAAGCAGCAGCATTTTGCAGAAAATTGCAGCTCATGCCTCCAGCCCTGGCTCTTGTGCTAACACAACAAGTTGTGCTTCCACAAGAGCGGGCGCCCAGCGGCATCCAGCGGCAGATGCTGAGCGGGGTGGGTCACATCGCACACAAAGCGGAATGCTTGCTGGGCTTTTTAAATCTGCGGCAAGCAGCAGCATTTCACAGAAAATTGCAGCTCCTGCGGCTGGGTGTCAGCTCTTGCGCAAGAGCCACTTCGTCGTGTTTACGCAAGAGCCGGCGTCTGGCTGCATCTGGCGGCAGAGGCCAAGCAGGTTGGGTCACATTGCATACGAAGTGGAATGCTTGCTGGGCTTTGCAAATCCGGGGCAAGCAGCAGCATTTTGCAGAAAACTGCAGCTCGTGCTGCTGGGCACCGGCTCTTGTGCAAACACGACAATGTCATGTTTGTGAAGAGCCAGCGCCCGTCTGCATCTGGCAGCAGACGCTGAGCAGGGCTGGTCACATCGCACATGAAGCAGAAGGTTTGCTGGGCTTTCCAAATCTGTGGCAAGCTGCAGCATTTCACAGAAAATTGCAGCTCGTGCCGCCAGGCGCTGGTTCTTGCGCAAACACAACAAAGGTGCTAGGCTTCAAGTATCTGCAGCAGGATTTCAAAATGTTGGTCTAGACCACCAGACAGGTACTTTTCAGACCTGTGGGCCCATCACTTAGGCTGATCTACCTGCCAGACACATTCAGGAGTTCAAACCTCAGAAGAGAAACCATCTGAACCCTTTTGCCACAGACAGTTGCTGTCTTTAGAGCAGGCATGGGTAACAGCCAATACTCTGAAGAGCAACATATCTTCAAACCACAGAGATACGCTCTCATAACTCCTGACCCACTTGGAAGGAGGGAATGGAATAACATACTACACTGCAGAGAAAGCATTCAATTTAAGAGTTTTGTCTTCAAACTGGTGTATCATTCAGATAAAGAATTGCATTGATTGCTTCCAAGTGAATTTTAAGAATTATGGTGACTCTTCTAAAGAGTTTTATATCCTATCTTTCTCTCCTTTGTAGCAACAGTGTGCAAATAGCATAGGAAGCCTTCTGTTTGTATGCATTTTTTTCACAGAAAATCCATAGCCAGAAGCTAAGCAGCTGATGACCAACATCTGTGTTAGAATTCTGAGATGACTCTAGTCATAGACTTCTGAAAGAGACACCATTATCATTTTGAGACAGCTTCCTTTGTATTAAGAAATATAGCGTATCTTTAACATGTGCTGAGTCAACTAGGATTAAGCTACTAAGGCAAACAAGGTCAGTCCTAGCTGGAGACAGCTCTTTGAACAGCAGAAAGTTCACTACAGTGAAGAAATGTTAGCTGGCAAAAGCTTTAAAAGCAATTTCAGCCTCCAATAAACAATTCTGAGAACACGAACAATGGGCAGATATTGCATCCTTATTGCAAAGGATGAAGCAGGAATTACACCTGATGCTTCTTCAGTAATTATTTATCTAATGCCCAACATTCACATCGTATTTTCTCGAGTGGTCCTTTCACATACATTTGCATTTTCTGTCTGTGCTGCATTTCAGGTGAATGCTGAGAAATCAGAAAATGAATGAGTTCTTTAATTGAAAACTACAGAGTCGTGATCCTGATCAAAAGCAAACTTCTGATCAGACAGCTCAAACCAAGGAGCTTAGAATAGGCAACATCCTGAAACAAAATCATATTCAAATTTCACACATAAAAGACACACTGAGTTCCTCTTTCACTCATGTTACTGTGCAGCTTTTGGGGTCATCTGTTTTTACTTGAAATGCAATGGAATTCAACCATGAAGACAGAAAATTGCTTTTCAACAGTGAGACTGAACTCTTGAAACATTTAATGACTACACCTTCTTCAGACTTCCTCCATTCCACCTTCTTCCCTCACAAAATAAACCCAATCCCAAACCAAACAACCCTAAGCAAACTCCAACCACACTGACAGCCTGAGCCACAACAACTTAAACAACAGAGAACAGAAGCCAAACTTTGGTTTACGTCCATTGTTTACGGACAATCAGAGATAATTTATAGTATACAGAAATAATTTTGTAAAATATCTTTTCTAGACTGTAGAGAATGGTACAGAAGTTCAATTAAGTTAGAAAAAGTCTCTTAGCCATCCTAATGAAACTGCTTAATAAAGCAAAATTGGTCTGTTGTGCATTGAGTCTGTCCCTCCCCTAGCCGTGCTTGTTGTTTCCCCTTTCCTTAGTCTTCACTTGTCTTGTATATGCCATGAGAACTTATTTTTTTGCCCTCCAAATGCAGGTTATTGCTGTTTCAGAGGTTACCTTGGTGGCAATTAGGTCACTGATTTAATTTTTCACAAGCTGGTGAGCTAACAGTTATGTAGGTTGTGGGGCTGCCCTGCTTTCAGTGCTGGAAAATAATGGGTGCTTTTTAATGCTTCACTGCAAGTTGACACAGTTGCTCTTTTACTGCTAAATCTTGCCTGTGCCCCTTCTGCGTGTGCTGCGTCCACCCCCTCGCAACTATATTTTTGTCTCTGAGCCTGCCTCTCAACTTAGTGTGCTCACTGTGCCTCGCTTCACAAAAATCTTTATAAACTTCTGGATGGGGAGCCTGCCGGTGCTATAACATCTCCTCCTGCTCTATTTCACATTTTAATGCTGCATTCACCCATAATTTCGGTAGACACCTCCCGCAGCTTCCAGTATCTGCAGTGGGATTTCAAAATATGAATCCAGGCCATCAGACAACTTTCTTTGCTTATACTCAGTGAAAACCGTAATAAATGCAAAGAACTCGAAGCCACTTGGCAACAGGTAGGAGTCGTCTTATAAATATGAAGGTATTTGCAGCCATCAGCATTAAGGTTCTAGTTGAATTAAGCTTCTAGTTGAATTAAGCATTTTTCTAGGCCTATGAGAAAGAAAAGTCTCTGAGTATTTTAAAGACTGGCTGCAAAAACTTTCCGCCAGGTTGGCATTTGACTGCAGATAGATATATATATATATATATATACTTGCCCTAACACAGTTCTTTGCAGTGTGCTTGAGGGTTTGCAGAGGTGACAAGAAAAATGTCGAGTGTGCTGCTCTGCCTGGATGAGCACGGTGCTATTGTGGCTGCACCGCTTCCGTAAGTACACCAGCTCGTTGCACCGCCAGCCCCAACGTGTAACCAAGGTACAAGGACAAAATGTAGTGAATATGAGTCTCCCATGGATGACTGAGCAAGTTTAATGGCGTTATCGACACTTGAAGATGGGCGCAGGGTAACAAATAAGTGTTCAAGTGCTTCTGGCCTGCCATTGAGAATCCTTTCAATCCGAGTTGAAGCCTTGTTTCCAGACCTGCTCAAACTAATTTAGAAATGCTCTCCTCCCCAGAAAAAACAAACAAACAAACCCAGTACAAAAAAAATTGTACCTACATTTTCTCAGTTTATGCCAAGAATGCGAACGGGTAACATAATTCCTCAGTAATGGGTAGCTTTCTTTCCTCTTTCTCCTTTGTGCTACCCCAAGCAGACTAGTTTTTCAAAAGTCCCTCACATCATCCTTTTTCCAAGCTACTACCTCTCCTCACTCCTTCTTTACAATGCTGCCCTCTCTTCTGCCTTGAGTCTACCTTTGTGTGGTTGGTTCTGCCCTTCCTCACAGCCTCACTGCTGCTGTTGCAATTACACTACCTTTCCCTTTAGAAGTTGAGATGATATTAACCAAAAATAGAACAATGCACTATAACATTAATAACTATTTTGCAACAATATTAAGGCTCTGCTGACAGGTGTAAAACCAGGGTACAGTTTTCAGTAGAAGTATTGGTAGGTTTATTCCAACAGTACAAGAACAGAAGGTGCCTCCCAGACTATTATGGTGTTGAGCTGCCAAATCTCAAGCAGAAGTAGGGGCAAATTCAAGTAGGAAGTATTAAATGTGACCTCATGTTGCTGTGAGATTTGCATAAGATTTGCTTTTCTTTCACATCCAGCACACTTAAGATATATATAGTTTCGCAGTGAGTTTTCAAAGGCGACAACTTGTTTTGAAAACCTTACCTTATGCGTCTAAACATACAAGGTAAAGAAATACGGTGCCAAGAGACAGTTTCTTTTGCTAGACGAATATCTTGGTTCAACTATCTTTCATACATGTTCATAAATACCATGAGACATTTACCTCCTGTTTACCCCTTAGATTTTATGAGCTAGGTAATTAATCTTATCAGTGCATGATACTGTGCCTTGCCCAGAGAATGTATTTATGACTAAGTCACATGGCAAACAGTAGCTTTTCCAAGTATTTTGATCCTATTTCCTACCCAGCTAAGTACATGTTGATGTTTTTGCATAACTATACAATTGATGATTTGCTGACCATTCTGCTATAACATGGGTCCCTTCAGGGTTTCCTCTACCACAGACCTGAGCACAGAGCATTATTTGGCTGAATTGAAGTGTGATGAAAGGCACAGAGAACCACAGCTGTGTATATACGTCTTCCAAATGAGCAGCTACAGAATGCTATAAATAAATGTTAGGGGACCAAAGCAATACAATGGAATTGGTATTTCACAACTTCCATTGCTCAATGTTTTAAAACAATTTTTAATTTATCAAGATGGTGAAATACCATGTGCAAGGCCACTGTGTGATTTTGTTATTGTTAAACCTATTGTTTAAAAGAGAGTTGTGTGTGCTGTGAGATTTGTATTTTCTCTGAGGGATCAGCTTGGAAGAAAGAGTAATGCTAACATTAAACGTTCAAAAATTCAGACTCAGAAGTACAAAGCTTACTAAATACTTTAAAAGTTAATATTTTGGATTATCTAGAAAAGGCAACAAAACAATTATTAATATCAAGGGTCTGCTTTTTTTTGATTCACATGACTAACAGTTGGGTCTCTAACAAGGGAAAAACACTTGTATGAGTAAAACTGAAACTCAGTAATACTCACAAGTAAAACTAAGAAGTTGACAACCTCGAAGTGCTAAGTACTTAACAATCCCTGGGAAAATCACAGAACTTCTACAAAACCCACCAGCCCTAAGAGCTGCCTATTGCCCTTTGCACCTCTGCAAGAAAACAGGCTTTGCTTTTACCCTTGGAGGAAAAAACACTGTAATTGAAGCAGGCTGGCTTTCCTCACATGATAACCGTAGCGTTGCTTTTCCTCCATCTTCACTGCAAACCATTACCACTTCGGTGTGTACTTTCAGAGTTATTGGCAATGTAGAAAAAAAAAAATCCATCTTGTTTCTACTCTCCCAAGGTTAACTTTGTAACTTTAAAGTCCAGGTAACAAGCATGCTGCTTGGTGAAAAATTAATAAAAGCATTTCAATTAAACTGCCTGGCACCGCAGAGCTCAGAGAGAAGACACACCGGCGTCCCAAGGGAGACAGGGCAAAAAAAACAACCAAAACAACCCAGAGCAGAGTGGCTTTGACAACAACGTTTCAAGTCCTGCTGCCCCCAATTTCTCCCTTGGGGTTGCGCAGTGTTTCAGGGCCGCGGCACCGCAGGACGGGCTGGGGCTGCAGCACTGACCCCGAGCCATACCCGGGCCCGGGTTTACCACACCACGGGGCCCCGGCGCCTCCACGGCCGCCACCCCGCAGCCCTGGCGCCGGACCCGAGCAGCTGGCCGCCTGGGCTGGTTATGGTCGCGCCGACCCAGGTAGGCAGCGGGAGAGTGCCGGGCCGTGCCCAGGCGGGGCGGGCAGGGCAGTGAGCCGGCCCCGGCAGGGGCGGCCCCGCGTCCCGCAGCCCCAATGGGCGGGCGCGCCGGGCGGGGAGCGGCGGCCGCGGTGCACGTAGCTTCCCAAGATGGCGGCTTCACCGGACCGAGCTGCGAGGGCGGCTGCGGGGCTGGGGGCGGCGGGCGGCCGCTGAGGGAAGCGACAGGGGCTGGCGGCGCTTGCCTCGCCTCGCCTCCCCGCTGGGTGAGGGGGAGCTTTCGGCGCGGCCGCCAGGCTTCACCATGCTGCGGGGCTAGAGCCGCCGAGGCGCCGCAGCGCAGCGGGGTAATAATGTTAGCAGAGGTAAGAGCCCTGCCCGGCCGGCGGGGCGCGGGAGGGGAGCGGGCGCCTCTCTGTCCGCCTGAGCGAGCCCCTGCGCGCCGCGGCGGAGAGGAGGCTCTGCCCGCAGCCGGGGCCTCCAACCTGCTTAGGTAGCAGGCAGGCACCCTCCCCCTTGGCAGGGCAGAGGCTCCAGCCGGCCCGCTCAGGGCAGCGCCGGGCCCCTTTTATCACCCCTCCGCCCTCCCCGGCCGGGCGCCGTTCCCCTGTCAGGGCGGGACGGCAGGGAGACGCTTCAGCGCCGCGCTGGAGCCCGCCCGGCCGTGGCTGCTCCGTGCGGCGGCCGGNCTCCCCCGCGATCCGCCGGCCGCGGGGCTCTGCCGCCCGGTGAGGGGCCGCTCCTGCGCGGCGGCCCCGCTGCTGGAGGAGCGCACCTGGTGAGGAGCGGCCTGCCTCGGCCCTAGGCCGCGCCGGGGACGTGTCCGCGCCCGGGCCCCGGAGGCCGGCTCTGACTTAGCCCCTCTGGCCTCCTTCTCTGCGGTAGCTTCGTAAAGGCTCTGTGTTGGCATTTTTTTTACTTTTTTTTTCTTCCCTAAAACGGCTTAAACCGAATAGTTCTGCTGTTGTGGGAGTTTGTAGGTAATTGGTAGAAGTTAGCTGCCTCAGTTTGCCTCTCCCCGGTGGGTGTGTTTCTGTCCCAAATCGTCTGGACAGCCAAGCTGTGAGGCAGGCAGGTATTTCAGGATGAGTGCGGGCTAGAAATGGCCACTGTGTCCAGAGGTGCTCTCAAGGGGGGAATCTCGCTGTGTTTTCTAGTTCTGGAAATGAGACTTTTCCCCCATACTCAGCTTTCTCTAGAAAGACCCATCGATTTTCTATTTTTAATCTGTCAGCAAGGTGTCTGGCATACAGATAGTTCTCCAACACGATGATTGCATTAGCAATGATAAGCGTTTTGTAATTTATTTCATCCTGTGGTGAAGGTTATTTGTTTAAAACTGAGTTGTAGTATATTTTAAGCATCTTCATGGGTGAAGGCTTGCTTTCTGATACCTGAAAAATTTAGCTTTGCCTTCCTGAATGATAGCTGTAAAAGTACCCTAATGCTTTCAGTGTACATCAGTTTGAAGTTTCAGGGCATTAGGAAACTGGTTCTGTAGTGCCATGAGCTCTCAGATTTCCCTGGGAGGGTAAAATTTGGCGGGTGACTTAAACCTGTAGAAATACATGACCTATTTTTGTGTGAATAGTATTTGGTGGGTGGTCAGGGTTAATAATCTGCGTTTAAATAGTATTGCTGAGTGTGATGCATAAGCATTAACCATAGTAATTTAGATTATTTTAGGGGTGGCATAGAACGTTCTGGGTCGGTGCCGCTTACTGATCTGTTTGTTCTGTTTGATTATGGCTGCGTGTGGATCGAGTGGTATGGTGTTTTGTTTTGTTCTGTTTTCTGAATAGCACTGGTCTAACAGGGTGGATGACACTTGCTCCACCGTCCTTTTGAAGTAAAACCTAGCAGTTTTGTGTGTGATGACCAGTGAAGATACTTTGCCTGGGTGACTGGATGACTGGGTTCTGATGTGCTTTACTTCTAATTCCTTTATGTAAAATATTTGTAGGCAAGATGCTTAGAGTGAAGTATTCCAGGCTTGGTCTCTGCCAAGGAGATGACTTTAAATTTGGGGGCATCTAGCAAAGTTTCAGGCTTTGCTTGCCTGTCTAAACAGCAGTTATGGGGAGTTCTTCAAACAACCAGACAGCTCTTGACTGTCAGAGGATCCGTCTGACATGCGAACTGGAGGGAGGCCTTTCCAGCCTGCTTTTTTGGGTGCTCCAATGGTGACTTGGTGGCTAAAACACTTTGTGAAAACTGCATGCAGTCGCACCCATGAACCCTTTCCAGGAAAATGCATATTGCTTCAGACCTACAGATGAATGTATAGTATTCCATAAACATCTAAATCTGTCTTTTTTTTTTTTTTTCTTTTCTTTAGATATGCAAGTTGAGGTAGAATAGAGCACTGACATTAGAGTAGGGCAGTGGTGAAAACTGTACATGTCTATAGGCTGCCTGAATTTATCTTAATAACTTTGAGGAGTGGGAGACACCAGACAGGAAGTCTGGTTTTGTTTTTTTTCCCTCTCTCAAAGTAACTATTTTATTTAAGAACATATAGTAAAATGAAATTTAAAAAATTGCTTGATAGTTGTGGACTTGTGTAGTTTGCTACTATCTAGAATGGCCAAGATCACTGTAATTTTTTTGGGGGTGATTAAAAATTTAGAAACATTCCCCCACTATAACTGTTAGTTTTATAATTTAGTGATGTAGACAATATTATTCTTGGATATATTTAAGCATGAAGAAGAGGCAGAATCTGGTTTCACATTTATTGTTATCTTGCAGTTAAAATATAACCTACTTTTTTGAGACCAGTTTCTTACTTCTTCCTTTGACTGTATCCGTATATGCAGACTGCAGCAGATTTGGTCCAGGCTTGTATGGATGCAGTTAGGATTAGGACCTTGTAATCAGTAATTTCAGGGGAAGATCGCACTTCCCGTCAGGAAAAAATATCATGTGTGGGGTTTTTTTTATTTTGGTTGGATCAGAAATCATGTTGTTGGATGCCAAGCACATATACTTATTTACTTACTTAGCAAACACTGTTCCCCAGTTTTCATCATCTTGGTGATCGGAATGTGCTTCTGCAGTCACACACTGCCTGCGTGCGTTCGGAGTCCTGCTACAGTGATCATTTCCCAAGCCTGTTGGGTTGGCCTTTCTGTGTCTTTTCACTTGTTCCCCTTTTCTTGTTTATCAGATGTCTCCTTCGCTCTTCAAGACCCAGAGCAGCCTATTTCCATGCGGTTTACTGTTTCAGCACTTTCTCTCCTGAGAGGCCGTGGCAGACACACATTGCGATGGTCCCTCTCTTGTGTTTTCAGACAACTGCCCTTGCCGTTCTCGACTCCTATATGGTAGCAGCTGTTGTGCCCTGACCACAGCGAGGCAGCTGGTGTTCTGCAGCTCTGGCTCTTCCTGGTCAACAGTGTCTTAAATTCTGATGGGAGCAAACATTAAATAGGATCTTGATGGGACTTAGTTTACAATACGTTTTAGAGTGTCTTTTGAATCGATGGCCTTTGCTGTCTGCATTTGCAGCCTGTGTTGCCTCTGAAGAAGGCACTTTAGAAAAAATAAATAGATGTCTTTTTCAGCTTTTTTTTTTTTTCCCTCCAGTTGCTCATTGAACTGCTTTGAGATGCTTAGTGAGGCCTTCCTTCTGAATTTGTCAGCAGCTAATTTTTCAACAACTTAAATCTCAGATTAGCAAGAGCACTTAGTTGCAGGACTAGTGACTGTTGAGAAGGTTTTTGGAATTTGATGAAGTAGGAAAACTTTTTTTTTCCCTCTTGTCCACAGCTGAAAATGAGCCATACAAAATGAGCTCTGACATGCTGGTATTTCTTGTTATTGCAACTGGTCAAGCTAATTCACTAACTACTTGTAGTGTTTCCTTTCCTTTGAACAGTCTACTTTTTATTTATAAGAGGTATTTAAGAATAGCTGTTAACCACTGAGTACTGTTTTTGAGCAAAACCAAGCAAATTAGCCTGATTTTTTTAAGAATAAAGGTTGACTCAGCAGCTTGGTTTAAGTTGCTTTAGAATAATAATGAATTAGCCTTCCTGAAACAGTAGCACATTGTAATGTATATGTTAGACCAGCTTTGAAAGGTGCAGTTGACAGTTAGCTAATTGATATACTATTGCATTGTTCATCTGTTCTGTTCTTGGTGCCTGGCTGTGGAAGATTGCTCTGATGCTTCGTGTGACTGAACTACGTTTTTCTGGTAGAGACAACTTCAGGTGTGTAGGCAATTAGCCAGGGTGTAGAAAGAAATTATTTTTCTGTCCTTTTGTGGAACTTGTATGCTGGGGCTTTGCCTTAGTGCCAGTGTTTTACCAGATGAGATCTAGCTAGAGGATCAGTTGCAAGCCCTTGGGAGATAAAAAGCCTCTCTGTGTATCAAGTCTACACTATAGCTGGCCTGCTTTGTGTCTCTAATTTTTGCTATGATGGCTCTTTTAATAACTCCATATTCTGTCAGTTAAAATTATATGAGGAATGGAAAAATTAGGAAAACTAGCCTTTTACAAAGAATGGGTGTCATATGTGCCTGGTATCTTTTTTTTAAACGCTGGTGTCTACATGCTCGGGGGTATTAGAGCATACAGTTGTACCTAAACTGCTGAGGCTGAATGCAGAATTCTGCATCAACTCTAAAATGTCAGTCGGTGACTATTCCCCAAGACAGTGTGAAAGAGGAAAATTGTGAAGTTCCGTAGTTCAGTAAAAATAGTAATAGGTCGTCTGGTTAGATAGCTGAAGGAGCTCCAAATGTTGATTTCCTCTGTCTGGTTGCACTCTAGGGAATTATCTCTGTTTTAAATATGTTTGTCCCTTTCTCCCCACCCTTGTGAAGATGACAAAGCATTTGAACTAGCATTAGGAGAGTTGCTATTATTAGAAAAAAGAAACTATTCGTGTTGAATGTAAGTTATTTGGAATACTTAAAAAAATAATATTTTGAAGACTCATTAGCACTTTTTGCCATTGCTTGGCTGAGAATACCAAGGCTGGAATAATAGAAAAATCAATTGCAATTGGCACATTCAGTTACATGAGAGAAACTTCAAGAAGTAGAAGGCATTGTGATCTTGGACTAAGTTGCTTGTTCTCCTCCTTCCCTCCCCAATAACTAATGTCAGATTTCTGAATTGGAAAAACGAGACATCATTTCATGATGTAAACATATTGAAATGTTTTAACAAGGGCACTCTAACCTTGTTTACAGAATTTCTATAGTATTACACCTTAAAATGATAACTGTGTAATTTTTATGATGGGTATGAGGTAAAAGGGGCATTTCTTTTTAATGTGAGTAAACATCAGCTAGGGGACTCCTTTTAAAACTGCCATTTATTTTGGAAAAGAGGTCAGTGCCTATCCTGTCAAAGTTTGGGAATATGTGTCACAGATTTTATTCTTGCTCTGAAGCAGAAGTACCTGTAACATCCTTGGAGACGGGGGGTGGGTTTCTGAAGTTTCGGTGTTGATTTGCTTTCTGTTTTCTATATGGAAGGGCTGTGATCTTGGTGTTGCAGTTGAAACAGTGTGAGTCAAATTGGTTCTTGTGTTCTAACATGGGCATTTCACAAACATTTTTAAAGCCCCACTATTTTTTAACTAGTTTTGATCAAGGGGGATTCTCTGAAAATCCAGGGATTTCCTAGAACAGAATACAGAGTTTGACCATAGTGGTTAGTTCAGTAGTTTATTTTGAAGCTATTTCACCAGTGGCCCTTAAACTTCTTGAGTCCTGCTGCTCTGCATATTTTATTGGACAGTAACTGCAAGATTAGTTCAGACCAATTTGATTTGAACTTCACCAGTTGCCAGAAGGAGAGAGAGATAAATCCATCTTTGCGTGCTTACTTTCCGTTAAGTCCCTTCCTGCATCAAATGGCCTGTATGATGTCCTTTCTGTGCCTTGACTTGGTTAGAAGAATTTTTGATAATCGAAAATATTAAATATCAAGAACTGCTTTTTATATAGCAGGTGGAAAAAGCACTGTGTTTATTTAAGCGAGGGGTAACATGGCCTAATTAGAAGTTCACAGGTGTCTGTTGGTCTGTAACATTGATGTTGAAAATGGTTAATTCAGTATCCCATTGCAGTTGGAGTTTTGGGTAGGAAGCTGAGCTTTACAAGTTTTCTTTCCAAGAATGTTCATAAATTTGGGGGCTTACTTTGAAGAGTACTAATTGCTAAAATGCAGCTGTGCTTTTGTTACAGTGTGATTTTTATTTTTATTAACGTCTGTTCCTCTGCCTTTCTTCCCTTAATCCCATGCTTTGGGGAGGAACGGGGTGATCCCAGTTCTATTTTCATCAAATCTGTTTGTATCAGAGTGCTATTATTTCACAAATATCACTATTTTAAGATCATGTATTCCCATTCTTCAGTGTATTTTTGCAGTTCTAAGAAATAACTGTGGTCAACACTTCTGGTGCCTTGGAGACAGTGTGGGTTAGGCTTATCTTGTGATGTAAGGGAATAAACTTGAGCAGGAAGTTTAAATTGCTACATATCCTGTAGGATGCTCTGCATTTCCACTCTTCCCGTCCGTGCTGTCAGACAAGGCCAAGTAGAAAATACTTTAGAAGTTCATGCTGAAGTTTTTGCCACAGTGAACTAACTGATTATGAAACAGTCCCTCAGACTTGGGGTAATTTCTCTCATAGCTCTTAATAGGTTCTGAAAGCGATGTGAAAGAATATACCTGATGTTCCCAGTCATCCTGTATTCAGCATTTGGCATTCCACACTGTGCGGATGAGTTTAAAAACTGGTGGTGTACATGCTTGAGGAAATATCCAAGCAGTGTAACTGTAGAAAGAGTGGTTGCTTTAAAGTTTTGCTCATTGTCAAAATGATCTTGGAACTGTTTGATGTAGAGACACGAGGAAGCTGTGCTGGTTGCAGTGCTGCTGTTCTCGCAGTGAGGTGCTGCAGGTGAGGAAAGAGATCTCTGAGTCTCGGGTCCTTTCTTCTGTGTGAGGCCTGGAGCCTCTACACTTCAGCCTTTGCTTTGTGTCCTTTTTAATAACTCAAAACTTTGTTTAATTTTCGGTTTTCCCAAATGTAGTATTTTGTAACATTGTATTGTGTTACTTTTCTGAAGCACATGCAATGATATTTGTGATATCTTGAAAATAATAGGATTGATAATATTAATTCCTTATCCACTGAAGGAACTGTTTGTGCTTGAAATTACATGTCTTTTGGTGTGCAAATTTTTTTTTGTCTTCTTAAGTGCTATGCCAAGTGTTGTGTTTTGGTTTTTTTTTTTTTTTTTTTTTTTTTTTTTTTTTTTTTTTTTTTTTTTTTTTTTTTTTTTTTTTTTTTTTTTTTTATTTTTTTTTTTTTTTTTTTTTTTTTTTTTTTTTTTTTTTTTTTGTTTTTTTTGTGTTTTTGTTTTTTTTTTTTTTTTTTTTTTGTTCTATTTTTTTTTTTGAATATTATGTGTTTTGTAATTTTTTTTGTTTTGGTTTTTTTTTTTTTTTCCTTTTGTGTGTGTGTGTGTCTTGGCATATTTATTACTGATACCTTAATTTTTAAGGAAATTTATGTTTGATTGGGGTAGCTAGCCTCTTTTAACATACTTGGAAGAAAACTACTTTTTATGGTTTATATAATCAAATTAGTATTTCTGATCATAGTGCTAACAATTTGAAATTTCTTTAACTTTGTAAAGTAAAATAATGTACTATGGAAATATTAAATCTTGTGATCTAATGTCTCAAGGATTTAATCTGATGGTACATACAGTGAAATGGGAATTACTTATGATGATTGATTTATTGCTTACATATAATTTTGAAATTCTCATGGAAAACATTGTTTTGTGTGAATATAATTTTTGTTGGTTTGATAAGAGGGTTTTTCTTTATAATGCTAGGCTAAGAGAATAAGGCTTTATTTTAAATGTTCATCCTTACCACAGTTTTCTTTTTCACAGTCAACTTTTTTTTCTAAGTAGAGTACTCTGGAGTAGTTGCGTTAAATGTAATTTGCCCTCACTGTGTGTGTACAAGCACGTAGTTCTAGCAACTTGCCTTATGGTCTTACCACTACATATACTGCATTCTCTCTTTAGTGTTTCATGCTTGCATTAATTTGACCTGCATGCACAACTAAAACTTTTAATTAAGTCTTATTTATTTCCTTATGTTGCTTTTAAGGTCTGGACTTCAAATAGTATTGCTCTCGTGTCCTTCAGTTGGCAGTTGCCCTACTACAGCTTCTTAAAGACTTCTTGAAAAGATTACAAGTTAGCAATAGTGAGACCAAAGCCAAACTTCCTGTTTCTGTGAATATTTCTGACCTTTTCCATTACTTTATTGGGTATTTTCCTTTGTTGAATTCTCCATTTAATGATGGTCTGCTCTTGCCCATTACTGGTTCTTTTAATTGTGCTTTATTTTACCAATATCCTCTTTTGTTTTCTATTTGAAGTTATCTTTCTATTTTAATAATCTCAATATAACGTTATGCTTGCACTCTTAGTTTTTATTTCTGGATTTCTAGACATTTGCCCATATCTTTTTTTTATTTTTTGATGCATTATGCAAATAACTTATCTGTTTTTCAGTGATCAAAGTAGCTGCATTGCTGCTGTGTGGAATGGTGTACCTTGGTTAGTCTATGGATGCTTCCACCTTGCTGTCTGTGTGTTGGTTCTTCTGCTTATTACTTGTTGCTCTTGTGTGTTTTCCTTCCTCTTTATTTTTCTTCCTTATCTAGTTATCTTTGTTTTCCCGTTGCTGTCACTGAGATGACCATATATTTTTCTTTACATATCCTACATGCATAAAGCAATTTAAAACACTGAAAGTGCCATTTCACGTTCAGCTTAACTGGATCTAGTTTCGGCTGCTGCTAAAGAGGTTTTGTCTCTCCCACCAGACACAAGCTGGTGTGATGCTGGTTCTTGTATCAAGTCTAGCAGCTAAACAGCAACTGCATGAGGAATTGGTTCATCTTGGTGAACTACCCTTCTGGAGAGGTACGAGTGAGGGTGGGAGCTCAGGAGAAGTTGCTGAATCAGCAGCTGCGTGGTCCGGTGTGAGGAAGTGCATAGTGCTTTCCTGCATTTCCTTCTGTTTAGGTCTAAAGTGAATCAATATCCAAAATAATTCCTGTCGTTTTGAAAACAGGGAATGTCATCATTCCTTCTGTGACTTCTGATTGTGTCTGTGCCTCCAGGAAAAGTTGGTTAGCTAGCTCCACTTTGGCTAAGTTTCTTTTTTGTTCTTGCGTGATTGGCAGTGACTGATGTTTTTAGATGTCTTCTATAAACTTGCCCTGAGAGCTGGATACTGAAATGACTTAATTAGTTTAATCTATAATTAGTTTCAGTCCATAATCTTTAAAGACTAGTGGCAAGATTTAATGCACCGTTTCTGTGGTTTCTTTCCTCCATTCCCCTCCCCCTCCAAATTCATTGAAATTTGTTGGAAATATTCCATGCCCTGATGTTTGAGAATGAACTGTTCCACTGAGTTCATAGAACTGTCTGTTGGTATAAACTTCATTTGCAGATGTTCATGCTTGCTTTCCCTCTTCAGTGTTGCAGTGAGCAGGAGGTAGTATATACACCTGGAAGATATCCAGGGAGTAGTTAGCATAGTAACTCTCTGCCCAGATTTTTTGAGGGGAAGACTACGTGAGGCTAGAAGATTCATCTAGGATGCTCAACAGGTTCTTGGCTTCCATAGACAGGCCAGATGGGCAGAGATTATGGAGCAGAGGCTTGGAAGCAGTTGTAGGAGGCTCCGCTCTACTTACGTATATCTGCCTCTGTCAGCAGCATTTCACTTGTGAAGTTTCTTAGGGGTTGCAGAGGCAGCAAGCGGAGTGATTTTCTCAGTAACATTATTCAGAAAAGACAAGAGGGAGGGGACCCTAGGAGATGCTTAGAGTGATCATGCTTTCCCAAAAGAGATGATCAACCAAGATATCTTGGAAGTGAAGTGGGTGAAGCAGGCAAGCAAATAAGGGCTGAAGGAGGGATTGGGAAGTGGGATATGAAGCATGTGAGGGGAAAAGGTTTGGAATGTTTTTATAAATATTCCTATCGCATTTATCCTACTGGAAAAAGGCCATAATATTTAAACATTTTTTTCCCCCCTTTAAGTAAAGGCATTTTTAGGCATATCTTCAAAGCGCTGTGTGTGGTGTTGTGTGGGTGGTTTTTGGTTTTAATTTTTTTGGCACTGTCCATTCTGCGAAGAGTTAGGCATCAACGGCTCATTAAAGAAGTTGCAGTTGTCTTTTGATATTGTAGACCACTGAGTAGTTTGGAGAGACTGAACGAATCTCTTTTTCTTGCTTTATGTTCTGCAACTGGATGATACTCTGTCCAGAAAAACAGTTGCAAGGAACTGGAAGTTTTGAGGCTTACTGTAGCTTTGTAAAGGTTTTCATCATTTTGTGTAACATCTGTTTTCATGGTTATTTTGCCTTCATCTGTTAAACATGCTTCATAGGAAATATGGCCTTGTAGGAATTCAGATGTATTCTCAGAGACTACTGGGAATTTGCAGTGAAATAGTGGTTGTATCAGAGTTTCTGTATTTTGTAACTGGAGAAGAGTTATGGCATTTAAAGAACTGCAGCAAGTTTAAACTTAAGAAGGAAACAGTGGTGTAGCATCACAGTCTTCAGAGGAAGATGCTAGTATTCTGTCCATGGATTTAAGTTTCTTCTTGGAAATGCACTGTATTTGCAAATTGGGATCTATTTGTTATTTGACTACTGGAAACTGCTTCTTTCTGGTGCATACTCCGATCTTTGAACTTCTTCTGTTTACCTTCATTTCACTTTGTAGTTTGTTAGTTACAATGCTGGTAATAAAGCACGATATACTTTTGAAAATGTTGGGGAACTATCAGTAAATTTTTGAGAAATTAGATATAGTGAAAGAGTCATTGCAAGCAGCAGTCCAAAATGAGACTAGATTCCCAGTTGTGGCACTGATTGACGTCTTGGAATTGCAAGAACAAAACAAACCCCCGAAATATTAAAATCAATGAATATAATGTTGGTAGCTGTTTCTTCAGATTCCAGTGCTTAGGCAGTAGATGCCCTTTATTATGTTGGTGATAGGTGTATAGGAGACAACTGCTTTTGCTTATTTTTGAATATAAAGGTGAGCGCTGGGGCATGGAGGAGAGGGGTAATAGTTTTAAAAGTTGTGTTACTTTCCACTCACATAAAGGAGGAATCAGAATATTAATTGGGAGCACCAATACACTTTTTAAATCTACCATTCGCTTGGTGGCCAGGGTAGCCAGTACATGGCTGCAGTGTATGCATGTATTTTGTTTTGGCACAAAATCCCCTGTGGTGGAATTGAGTATTTTACATTGGTTTCCAGATGGATTTGTGTTGTAATGGGGAGACCAGGACTGGACAGAGGATTCCAGGGGTAGTCTTGTATGTCCAAATAGAGAAGAAGGATCACTTCACTAGACTCGTTGGTGACACTTTTGCTGATAGAGGGTAGGGTGTGATTGGCTGCCTTTGCTACAGGGACACGCTACCGACTAGTGTTCATCTTACTGCCCACCCTGGGTCTCTTTCTGTAGAGCTGATTCCCAGAGAGTTCTCCCAGAGCGTACTGTGGCCCAGGGTTATTCTACCCCAGGTGCAAGTCTGTACTTCTTTTTGTTAAACTTCATGAGGTTCCTGTCACCCCATTTCTGTACCCTGTTGACATCCCCATGCTCTACCCTCCAGCATATTGAGCACTCACCCCAGTTTGTTATTCTGTGCAGACTTGCTGAGAATGTACTCTGTCCCATCACCTGGGTTGTTAATGGAGATATTAAAAATCATCGGTCCCTGTGTTAATCCTTAAAAGTTGCCACCTAGTTACTGGCTGCCTGCTGGACTTTGTGCCACTGATTGTGTCTTGGCATCCAGCAATCCAGTCTGTGTTTCACTTACCTTATCATGTACTTATCCAGCCCATACCTCACCAATTTTGTGGTAAGTAGACTGTGTCAAAGGCCTTACTGAAGACAAGGTGCACAACATCTAAGCCCTTTTCCTTGTCCTCAGTATAAGTCACCTCATCATAAAAAGCGTTTGGGTTGATCAGGCATGATTTGCCCATTTTGATAGATCATGACCTTCTTGGGGACTGAGATGAGGCTGACTGGCCTGTATTTTCCTTCCTTCCTGGCCTGGACTTTCCTTCGTGCAGATCCTCTTCTGCTGCCAGTATAATTTGAGAAATCATTTATGTTGGCTTTCTGTTGAGCTTTGGCTTTCTGGATTCCATAATACTGGTTGCAATACTGCCTTGTAGTCAAGGTGCCATTTGACGTCACAGCTGAGAAACTCGATGTTGTTTTCCTTTTTGAGACCTACAGTATTGTTCATAGCTTTTCTCCTCCTTTTTAATAAAGAGGGTAGAGAGGGATGGGGATCTTTTAACTAGAGTATTTCATTTACAGAAATAACTCCAGAAAGGTATATGACGTGACTGACTGTAGTTAGAGACAACAGCCTTGATCGCCAGGGACAGTGTGGAAATTAATGTTTAGTCTTGTCGAGCATGTCTGTTACCGGAGGACTCTTTCTGGCAATTATACGTAATGTGAATTAGCTTCTTCCACTTGTATTCCTTCACGTTTGTAACCTGACCTAATAAGGCAATTAGAGTGTCTCTTCATATTTAGTCCAGTCTCAGATAAAAATATTCTAAAGTTGTGTTGCTGACTTAATATTTTTAAAGTAACATTTTCATCTAGATGAGGATTGTTGCTTATTTGGGAGCATTTATATTTTGTATGTAATTTTAAAATAATAAAATACTACAGTAAAATACTATGCTGCATCCATAGCAGTTTCAGCTTAACATTGGTGGGATAGTGTTGTAGTTCAGAGGACTCTGAAAATTTTGCTGCAAGTAGCAGATATAATAATATTACCAGTGGAATAAAGACATAAACAGAACTCGTGACTAATTTTATAGCCTGAGGAAGTCAGGGTACTAAAAAATTATTCAGAAGTTAATGACTAAATCTTTCAACAGTGAACTTCAGTACTGGATTTTGTGTGTGTATATACATAATATTTATGTATATATGAAAGATACATAAACACATATAATAAGTTTAATTCTTAGTAAAAAAATCACACACATCATAGAATCATGGAATAGTTTGGGTTGGAAGGGACCTTCAAAGGTCATCTAGTCCAACCCCCTGCACTGAGCAGGGACATCTTCAGCTAGATCAGGTTGCTCAGAGCCCCGTCCAACCTGGCCTTGAACGTCTCCAGTGATGTGGCACCTACCACCTGTCTAGGCAACCTGGTCCAGTGTTTCACCACCCTCATTGCAAAAAATATCAGCCTTATATCTAGCCAGAATCTACCTTCTTTTAGTTTAAAACTATTACCTCTTGTCCTGTGTCAACAGGCCCATCTAAAAAGACTGTCCAATCTTTCTTATAGGCTCCTTTTAAGCACGGAAAGGCCACAATAAGGTCTCCCTGGAGCCTTCTCTTCTCCAGGCTGAACAACCCCAACTCTCTCAGCCTGTCTTCACAGCAGAGCTGCTCCAGCCCTCTGATCGTTTTCATGGCCCTTCTCTGGACCCTCTCCGCCAGGTCCATGTCTTTCCTGTGCTGAGGTCTCCAGAGCTGCACATCCTGCAGATTTGTCTTTAAAATGGGTGGTTTATCAGTCATTTTAGAGGAAAGTATTGGTTTTAAGGAGTTTGTCTGAGAATAGTTATTTGCTTATAGGTGCTTTTAGGCAAGTCATCAAGTAGTAGAAACAAAAACTTTATTCTTTTTCAGTGGAAAATTTGAAGATACTGTTTCTTGTTTGACATGTGATGAGTTGTTAAGGACAAAGGAAAACAACAAAAAAAAAGTGCAATGTATTTTATCTTATTTTATACCTTCATGTCCCTGACAGTTCTGTATTTGCAAAAAACAAGCACTTTCACTTTGTTTGACTTTCTGGTTTTCTGAGGCTGTTGCTTTTTAAAGTTTCTGACATTTCCTAAAGTAGATACTGTATCATTGTGTGTTTCTTTTTTTTTTTCTTTTTTAGCTAATTCTATCAAGTTAAGATGACACAAACTCTTTTGCACACAGCAACAGCTTTGAAAGTGTGTGGCATCTCTGTAGAAGAAATAGTGGATTTATTTAAAGAAAAATAATCATTTTTCATCAGACCTCTTATAACCTGTCTTTTTCTACTTTCTCCTCCCTCAAAAGATTGTGAACAAGAATGGATTGCCTTTGAACAGAAAGCTAGGTCCCACACCATTTAAGTTTATAATCTTTGTATTAATTTTCTTAGTAAATATGAGCTGATACAGGTAGTAGTAGCATGATTTGGGCAGTAGAGTGGAGATTTGAGTTCAAGGAATAAGCAGCTGCTTATTGCTCGGCAGAAAGGACGCTCAGTTGAAGGTACTACTAGCATGGAACATGAGCTTAAAGCTGAAGAGATTTCTACCTTCAAAAGCATAGCTGTTAAGGTATGAAGAAACCTTTTTAAAAAGCATGTCTTGTACAACTGTTTCTGCAGTAGCCTTGAGCTCTGCCTCCAAGTTTTTAATTAGATGGAACATAAAGAGACGACCTACTCTCTCCTGTGGAGAGAGACTGATTTAATACGTTTCTGTCAAGATAAATACTGGGAATCTTAAGTGGTAGAAATTGTTCTGTAAGCAAACTTGATGACTCTTTAAATTTATTTGGTGGGATCAGGTTTTTTTTAGCAGTCAAAGAAAGAAAACATTGCTGAAAGGAGCTTCTCAGTAACTGCTTTCTGCAGTTTTAGGCAAGAAAGTAAGAAGTTTAAAATGCTGCTTAAGCGATAATCACAAATGAAATATGCTATAACAGTTTCTTGACTAAAGAACATGTGACATTATTATTTTTAACTATTTAGGAGAACAGACTACTGTTTTGCGTTGGTTTTTTTACTCGATAAAGATTCTGAGGGCTTCCCCTCTCTCCTCTTTGCCTCTGTTTTGCACTAGCGAAACTCGAAATAGGTGTAATCTGTTTATCCAGAGACTGAACATAGAACAGTCTAGATTATCTCGTTGGCTTGAATTCAAGCTAGAGTTAGAGGGATTACTTTATTTTCTCCTTATGGATCGCCTTAGGCGATCCTATCAAGCAATAAGCCTGGCCTCGTTTGGATCACCTAAGGTGATCCAAAATGCTTAGATACAAGTCAATATGGATTGTTACAAAGGAAAAGTATCTCTTTCTTTGAAATTATACTAAAATGAGTTTGAGTATTTCACTTCTATATTTAAATAAGTGCCTGATAATGGGCTTGTGTCTCCTATTTCCCATTTTTATCCAGAGTGCTCAAGTGCTTCTTTTAAACTTGACCAAAACTTCATATCCTTTTAAACTAGATACTTTAACAGTTTAAAAAAGTTATCAGAGTTGTGTGTCTGCGAAGGTGGCCTCCTGTTTTTCACAGTAAGATAAATACTTACTTCACTTTCAGAATAAGGTTACATGAAATGAGGCTTTTTGTCCCTTGCTGATAGTTCTGCTATGTAATAAAATAGCTGTTAGCGCTCAAAATAAATGTTAGTAAAATGAAGGTCAATTTAAAATTTAAAAATCCGTTTCCTAATTTCACGTTCTGATCAGCAATGCTGGCAGATCAGATGTTGTGAGAGAGGGAAAAAAAAAATCTTGACTCTTGAATCTAGGCTGAATTTTACTCTGTTTTTTCCCTTGGGAAGGAAGTTTGGTGTTGAAATTATTTACCATTTCTGGTACAACAATTATGAGTGTTAATCAGAAGAACATTATTTTTCGTCATCAGCTTTATTGCACAAACCAGTTGTGTCAAAATATGGAACATAAATTTTCTGTTTTTATTTTAATAGTAATATTCTGACTATAGGAAACACGCAGGGTTTTGCTTTTTCGTTTTTTGGGGTTTTTTTGTTTTGTTTTTTTTTGTAATGGAATTTGTTGCTCTCTGGAGAATATTAGCATATTTTTTCATTTAAAGGTTTGCACTTTAAAAAATTAACTTGATGGATCATCGAAACAGTGCAGTAATTGTGATTTTTAGAATGGAGATGAAAAGTTATTGCCTGTCCGTGAGAGCTTTGTTAGACCACCTTGTGTAACTGTGGAGGAGGGCAGGAGAAAATGGTCCCAAAGGCTGTTGTCTCATGCAGTGTGAGAAGCAGCAGGAAAATCCAAACTAAATACAGTTAGACGTGATTGCCCTTGAATTAATCCAACTGTTAATCAATTAAGCCATTTGACATACAAAGTGTGCACTGAGCAGAAGAGGAGGAGGTGAGTTGGAGAGGGGACAGATGGACTCTTGCTTAGCAGGGAGGAGGGTTTGCAGCCTCTGTAACCAAGAGGGATCAGCAGGAATACTGCAGTTAGCCAGAAGAAACTTCGTTGGCCTGACTTCTTAAAACTTAACGTTAATTGTGTAGCTTTTTTTTTTTTTTTAATTTAAAAGGTGATTAGTTTATATTTATGTACTTTAATGTTTTAGGCTTGCTTTGGACAAAATAAATCTAAACTTAAAACAATAAAACCAAAATAGACTATATAAAATTCCTTTAAAAACAGAAAATTGCCAGGAGTTTTCTTGTGAATACAGCTGTAATTTGTTGTATAGATTCACTACAATTATTTTTACTTAAGTCTGAAGTAGGACTGGTGCTTAGGGTTTTGCTTTGCCTTGCCTTTTTGGTCTAAGGAAGGAAAAGGGCAAAAAGAAGGAAGACGTTAAAAAGAGACCTTTAGTGATGTTAGAAAACAAGGATATGCAGAACTCTTTTTTCAAAACCCCACTTGACATGTCTTTTACTTTATTGCTCTAACTTTGGCAGATAGGAGAATGTAACTACAAAGGTGTTAATGGTTTATTTCACAATTGTTAAATATTTCTCGTATTAGCATAATGTAATGATTTTGCCGCAGATGAAATTGGCTCTCCAGTTGATACAGCTTTCCAATTTTACTTGTCATGCTAGTGAAGAGACAGTAATTTGAATCCTAAAATAATGTTTTTAATCACTTGACAAAAATGACACCCACCTTAATTATAGAAAGGTTTCCACGTGAACATGTTCCATTTACACTCAAAATGAAAGTCAAATTAAAAGGCAGATGTGTAGAATTAAGAAAATTAAACTTGACATCTACTGTATATGCAATCCTTGACTTTTTTTTTTTTTAATATGAGCCCTGACATGGCATTAAATACATTTGGCAAAACATCATATTAAAAAAAATAGTTTGAACTACCCAAATGGCAAAGAATATATTGCTTATCACTGTCTAGTTAGGGACAGGTCAACTACTGTCATATTTCTAATATTAGTGGACAAGTGTAACTGGATACACTAAAAGAATCTTGGGCAAAGAAGCTTGTTTTTGTTTTTAAATGGCACTGCTCTTTCAATGTTGAAATTATTCTTTAGCAACAATTAAATTTGAAAACAATCACAATGGCAACTATCAGAAGTGGCATGTACCTTTTGAATGCTACAGCTGTAAGATTTCAGTAGCATGCTGCTGAAGCTTTAAGGTTGACATGTGGATCCTTCCAGAGCCCAGCCTTCCTGTAGGAATGTTCCTTGTTTCCCCTCCTGCCCTCTGTCCAAACTTGAAACTACAATTACTCTGAGCACGTGGGGCAATTGCGATGACAGCTGGGTGTCTGGAGCAGGAGTTCCTACCTGCAGCGGGAGGACCGTGGCATCCAGAGCCTCCAGAGATGGAATGTGTGTGTCAGCTGCTGGGTGGCGAAGGGGATGATAGGAAGGAAAGGACTACCTGTTGGGACTTCTGGAGTAGCAGTGCTTCTGTAATAAACGGGCAACATGCACCTTCCTGCCATTTGCAAACTAAAATTGACAGCACCAGTTTAAATCAAACAACACACCTATATTTACCTTGGTTAATAATTTTAGTGAAAGCTCTATCAAGGCTGAGGGGTTTGCTTAAGGATGGGATAGAGGCAAAGCTCTGAAAGCTTGTCAGCTCGATTAAGCAAAAAAGAAACCTATTGAAGCTGCTTTAAAGTATAGTAGGACATAGTTGTGTCTGTTACTGCGGTAAATCATTGCTGTTGCAGTTGGTACATTATATCCTTGCCACGCTGTCATTGGTTTGTCTGCAAAATACTTCAGCTAATTCATAACTAGTAAATTATATAATGCATAACTGCTTGCATACTGAATTACAGTGGGATTTTTCTTCTCTTAAACTTTTGATTTAAGACTGTCTGTGTGGCCCTAGTACACAGTTTCTAGGCAGTGAATCGTTTGGATTTACATAAGCTGCCGTGCGGTCACATTAAGTCCTGTAGTCAGTCTTAGCTCAGCACTGTTAGCCATGACAGCATGCAACAGGGATCATCAAAATGCTTCATTGGTTAGAAAGGAGAAGCCAAAAAAAGGGAAAGCAAGTTCTTTATGTACTTCTAGTAGTTGCCTGTATACTCTGAAACATTCAATGGGAAACATGGACAAAGCCTGGTCAAAAAAAAAAAAAGCAGGTGTCATTGAGAGGTGATAGTCTTGTTATCTGTAACAACTGAATCAAGCTAATGTGAATATTCACCTTGGTGTGTCTCTTCCACCTGATGCGGCTCTTCAGTGCACTGTTTAGGCTTACCGGCAGCCCTTTGCTTCAATTGCAATTTATTTTGCTAGAGCAGTTCCACAGCAGAAGAAAATTCCTGTGAGTGAATATGATGCTACGTTAGGCCTTTGTGTATATGACCTTACTAAAGCACTGCAGAACTCTTATTTGTAAGACTTTAGACATGAAAGAAAAGCAGTGGCGATGGTGAGGCTAACATACAGCATTTATAGTGATGGTAAGCAAAAGTAGCTAAAGCTGATGAGGTGGAATGGTGGTTGATCTGGAATAAAGATCTTCCACATGTGTGCACATGTGTGTATGTATACAGTACATACCCATACATGCCTACCACAGGATTGAGGCCTATATTATTTTCTGGCATTTAGGTAACTGTCCTAGGTACCTGAAAACTGATCAATAGTACCGTGACAGTTCAGTTTGGAAGTTTGCTGTCCCACCATAGGGCACATCAGCTTCTTTCAAAGGGTCTCGATAGCTGCTGCTTACATGCCAGCATTACACCATCTCTTTAGAAGGCTGGTTTGTTCTTTCTGTCGGAGTGAGCAGCGTTCCCCCTGCAGTTAGCTTTAGCAAGGCTAGGCAGAGCTTCTGTGAATCTGACCCTTCTGAAGTGATACTATAAATAAAACTTACTAGTAAGTTTCAAGTAGTGAGGTTTTAATTTAAATACCTGAGCTAGTTCCACAGTACTGACCAGCTGCCTAGTCATATATTTTTGTGAAGTTTGGACTTGGGTTTTTTTTGCCTTTAATGGTTGGTTTTTGACATGGTAAAGGAACTTCAAACAAAGTTTTCAGTTTTGTCTGGGAGTCATACTGCTTAAGTCCCTTCAACAAATGTGAAGTTATGGGAAGTTTTATTTAGTGTCAGTTTAAATGGAACCATGCTGATGTTTAGATCCCTTTGAATGTCTCACAATCCATGACTATAAACCACTCATCTAAAGTGTACAAGAATTGGGCTGGTATCTGTTGTACTTACTACAGTGTACCAAGTTATGTGAGTTTTAAGAAATCCTATTAAAATACCAAATGAGATTTGAATCTCTGTAGCCATATGCTAAATTGCAAAACTAGAGCATAGGAGAAAAGGTCACTGTTTTATCTGTTAGGATTATAGAACTTTCATTGTTAATTATTCATTCATGCAGCTCTGAATATGCATTCTGACATCTAGTTTAATTAAGTTTTGTCAAGTCACTGAGAGTCCCTATCCCATATTTAGAACTTAAACTTTTTTTGAACAATGCCATTAAGCATTCTGATTTTTTTGGACAAAAAAAGACCATCATTAAATGTGATCTGTTATGTGCGTATCTTCTGCTTGCTTGTATTGCTCTGCAGAAGTGTTAAAATGCATTTCTGAGGGCATGAATACGAGGAATCTTCTTTGTGTATTGAAATGTAGATGTATAATGAGAGCTTCTGTCTTTCTTAGTTAATTGTTGTATTTGACAGTTTTCTTTAGATTGGTGTCCTGCTCGCTCTCTCCTCCTCATCCCCCAAGCAGTTTGTCTATGCATGTACTTATTAGGAGTCAACAAAATCTTCTATTCAACTGGGGACAAGGTTTTTTTTTTCTTTATTGTAGCACTATTTTTTGGCATTTTAGCTGTGTGGATTGTATGGTTAATATCATCTAATGAAGCACTTTTCCAGCTTGAAGAGAAGTGAATCACTTGCAATCCAGTTTTTGACTTGCAGCACTTTTTAATTAAACATATAAGTATGTAGATGAGTGTATTTTTTTCCAGCCTCAAACACTAAGAGAAAAGCCACTATAGCTTCTCTATCTCTCTCTAAGAAGCTTTAACGAGTAAGAAAATATAATTTCATCTCAACGTTTCATTAAACTTACAATAAAATAGGAATAATTTAATTCTGATTATTACAATTTGCATCTATGAAACAGTCTCTCCTTAGAGCTATGATTTTGCTTTTGGGCAGTCTGATGTCTTGCTCTCGGAAAAGAACCAAAGTTGCTTTATGTAGGAGCCTCATTTGTATTATTTTTCATTGTTCGTAGGATTTTTAAAAGTTTTTTTGTCAGGAAGTTGATTTTTCTGAATCCCTTGCCTGAGATGGAAAGATGAAGTCTAAATAGTCCCTTTAGACAAATAAGAGCTGTAGTCCAGTTTCCCCTGTACTCCATATTAAAAGCTAAAATAGGGCTCTCTGCAAAAATGGTGTTCGATCTCTACTTGTTTTCTACATGTCAAACTGCAAGACGAGTTTATTTAAATACTTTCTTAGTGTTACTTGTTGACATCACAGTTGTCTGAGTTCCCATCAGGGTGTCATTGGATCACGGGTAGGAAAGGCGTAAATTAGACAACAAAAAAAGAAAAGTTGAGAACCTTGGAGCTGGAACAGTTTTGGTGGCCTATAAATACTTGTCATCATCAGTTTCACACTCCTGGGACTTGGCTGAAACATGCTTTCCATAATGAACTCGAGACTAGATTGGATTCAATTTATATAATCTTTGTTGACTGCATTGCAGTATTGTGAAGGTCCAAAACTATTGTAGCTCAGTTCAGTCACGTTTTCACTACCCCACTCTTTAGATTAACCTGCATGTATGCAGATATACGTGCGTACACGTATCTATCTAGATAGATCAAGTGTGTGCGTATGTATTTGTGTATATGAATGCACTTACGCCGTGATCTAGATTGGCACAATAACCTGAACCTTGCTGCATTTTTCGTAGTCCTGGCGAATGTGCCAGCGCAGGTAAGGTTTTGTCTGCTGTGTTACGTAGCCACCAGCCCCCAAATGCCACCAGCCCTACAGATGCGTTTGTGGCTGCCTTCAGCTGCACCACGGGCTTCCCAAACAACCCTCATCTCCCGCCATGGCCAAAGTGTCAGTCCTGCCTGCTAAGCCTGATCTTTTCTAGGAACATGGTAATACCTGCATGGAGAAGATGCTCAGCTGTGATCCCTCTTTTTTATGTATTAAATTTGCTGATTTAAAAATAGAATTGTATTTAGATATGTCAGAGAACTGTTTGTTCTTGATTTCCATGGTAAAAAATGTTAGATACAGTAGCCAGTTTCTTAAGTTTCCATCTCTTTTGTTTTAAGGAAAGAGTAAAAGTAAACTTGCACCAAATATCTGATGTGCCTGCTGACCTGTGTGTGTGACTTGACTGGAGAAAGGGACGCTTTTTTTGGTCTCGCAACTGATTTGATCTATGGAAGAAATAGCCTTGCTTGGCCGTGGAAAATTACACATTTAATTGTGTAAAATTAGGTTGTATTAATCTCTCCCTATTCTGTTGCAAAGCCTGCATTTTTCTTGGAAGTAGTGGAGAATTTCACAAGGGTAAAAAAAAAAAAAGATCTCAAGAAATAGAAGTGCATTAAATGAGAGTAGAAAAGAAAAAATAAATGATACTTTAAAGTGTGATAGTTGCATCTGAAGGAAGAAATGGTTAACAATAATTTGAAAGAAAAATGCTCTGATGTTGGCTAAACTGGACTACTAGCCTACAATATAACTTGATAGCAATATGCTTTAAAAAAAATAAAGATCGCTTTTACTGCATCAAGCAAAACTTATTTCATATCTAGTTGAAAGGTATGAAGCTTTGTAGAAACTACAAATATTGCTTTGGAGACTTGAAGTTGTACGAATATCATATTAATTATTCCTTTTCCATGTGTTCTTGTTTACAGGCCAGTCTTTCCATATGGGGATGGGGAAGTCTTGGTGTTGTGCTTTTTCTAGTAACTTTTGGACCCTTCGCTATATTTTACTTTGCATTTTATATCCTCTGCTTTGTGGTTGGGTAAGTATACTACTTCATGTTTTGTATAGTTCACTATGAAAGTAAAATTTTAATGTGTATATTAGAAAATAGTTTGCTCTGAAAGTCTGAAGTGACTTCTGTGTGATTAATATTTCCACATTTGAGCAGCTCTTTATGAGCCAAGCTTTTCTCTTGAGATATTGATTTTGTCAAAAGGTTTTGGGTTTTTTTTTTGCTATCGAATAGTGCTTACACTACATTTGCCCAGGCAAAAGTAAGATTTTTGATTTAAAAAAACCAAACAACACCACCACCCCAAACTATTTATAACAGGTGTTGGAGGAAAAATACTCACATGAAACCAATGTTTAACTTCGTACTTTCTGTTACCATGTCAGTTCTTTTCCCAAGTACTTTCTAAGTAATTATGTCCTCTTACCACAGTTTCATTTTCCTACCTAAGATACTTCATTCATGAGGAAAGTGAGTGGGTGTTTCCCTGGGTGTGTGAAAATGATGCTACATCTTGAACAAGTAGATCAGTTCAGCAGCTGTAGACTTCCTGTATTTTATCTATAGACAGCAAGGGAGCAAGCAGGTGACGTTTTTATAGCCTTTAGCATCATTATTACATTGTATATTATAATATCTGCCTTGTAACCATTAAAACTTTTGTTTTTAATGCCAAGTCTAAATGTGTATGTGGGATGTTTCTCTTCCCTCTTGCTCCTAAGACTAATCTGCAGGGTGGTAACGCTTGTAGGTTCTCTAAGACATACCTGACTTCTAACGGGGTGTTTGGGCTATCTTTAATTTTTTTTTTCTTCCTTTGAAACATCCTTTTAATGTTCTTATTGGATACAGTACAGAATATATGTATGTTCCTGTATGTCTCATCAAAAAATGTAAGAGTTTAGTAGCTAGTATTAGAGCTGCTACACTTGGGTTTCAGCTGCTCAGCTGTGCTAACTTGGAATTCCATCTCTGAGAAATCAGGCTAGTCAGTCTGCCAGAGAGAGGATTTGATTGAAGTAAAACTACCTTCAGAGTCAATGCTTTTGTCCTGTTAAGTCTTGATACATGTATGATTGGCATATTTTGCTGGCTCTTTGTCCAGGGCAGAAGGCAAAGAGTTCATCCAAAGGGCAAGAGTTTGTCCATTTATTCTTTTGTATTACCACTTCCTTAGCATTTGGAGTATGAAAAATAATATGGGATATTATAATTTATTAGTTGCTTATCCTTCCTTGCTCAGCTTCAGTTGCTTGGCTTTCCAAAGCCCACAGTCCCAGCAGCTCTCACGGAGTGTGTCTGAAGTCGGCCACAGCTTCCCGCTGTGACAGCCTCTGGTCCCTGAGCAATCTCCTTCCCAGCTCACCTCTGGTAGCTCTTTGCTGTCATTCTTTTGCTGCTTTGGTTCATTTTTGTAGTTAGTCAGTGAACATTGATCTTCTTAGGGATGAATTAGTCTTGTGGTCCTATGTCTGTTAAAGCAGAATTTGTATCCATCTTCCTATTATGTCATTACTTGGGTAGCTGTGAAGTTGCAGCCCTTCCAGTAGGATGCCATTACTTTGCAGCTTTAACATACACATCTTCTTGGCCAAGGCTGTGGTCTGGCCCTTTTTTTACACTATTAATCTTTTTCAAAGTGGTACACCTACTTTAACTTCTAACATTCAGCATACAGATTTGTGAGTGCTAACTAGGTCAAATAGATTTATGTCTAAATTATTCGTGCCAGCCTTTTCTTTTTGAATTAATTCCTGTGAAGTTATTCAGAATACTAGGTCCTATTTCTCTTGGAAGCCAGGAGAAATTAATGTTACGAAGTAAGTTACTTACGCTTAGCAATTATAAATCATAACGTCATTTATATAAATTAAGAAAATAAAAATCTGATTTTGGTTTAATGTTATAGTACTTTCCGTAATACTTTACCCTTATCTGGAGCAAAATAACAGTTTTAGACATGGATTTTTATGGTAGAATTTTATGTTTAAAGTTGGAGTTCTTATCCAATTTGGCATCTAGTTTTCTAGCTTTTTATGACTTGCTCCAAAACAGTGGCCTGTATCAATAGTTTCTGACTTCCACTAGCTGGGAGTTGACTTCTGTCCCATTTTGCAGTTCTAACAAAAGAAAATGTTGAATTGTGGCTGCTGTACCCTTAGTATTGACCTAAACATTTAAAGTATATGCCAGTGAGTTGTGATGGGAAACAATGTTGATGCCATAGCTGTATCGACACAGTCAATCTGCTCATATGGTTTCCCTTCTGTTATATGCTAATTATTTTTTTTAATTTACTCTTAGCTGTGCGTTTCCTCTTACACAGATAGCTTGCAATAAGTGTACTGTTGTGTGCATGGAAGGATACTGAAACAATTTGTGTGTACAAATAAAAGCTTTAGATCAAAAGTTGTCTTTGTTTGTTTCAAGACTGATTTATAGAATGTTATATTTTTTTGCTTTGTAGTATGTCCCTCTACAATTCAGAATCTAGTAACTCATTGCTTAGGGAGCTGAGCTCTTTCCACCAAAAGGAGGAGGCAAAAGATAGATATTGTTTCTTTAACCTGTGTAGTCGATATCCTTGTGAGGTGTTCATATTCATGAAATTTTTTGCCTTCAGGTATTGGTGCAAGCCTCTTAACCTGAGTGCTGGGCCTGTCTTACCATCTGCCTTTTCTTTGTACCTTCTATGTTTCTTACCTTTCTCTCTCCCCTTCCTTCTTTCAATCCTAAGGGAGTAAAATAAAAATCATGTGAATTGTGGCTCTGGCAACAGGCTTAGCCTTCTCGTGTTGTGAGAATTGAAATTCCTTGGACCATCCACTGCTTTGCCGTTTAAAAGAATTTGCTCTGTCATCTAAAAACATAATTATTGATACTTAATCATACCCACATATATGTGACTGGCTGCTGCACTAATGATTCTAACTACTGACCAAATCGGGAATGGTTCTGAAGCTGCTTTTTGACTTTCACAAACCATTCAGCTGAGTTATTCATTCTGTTATTAACATTCATTCTGTTAACATTCATTCTGTTACTTTTTAGACTTGATAGGAAAATGTAGACTTCATTTTTTTTTACCTGTCACCTTTGTTCTGTTGTTAATCTGTCCCTATGTAAAGCTGGTCTTCCAATAATCTTTGGAAAAACTTAACAAAAATTTAAATAAAATACAATATTTTCTTTTTTTTCTGCTCTGTTCATTTAGAAGAAAGACTAAAATGATTTCTCATTTAGTGTGTTGAATATCCTCTTGATGAATTCATCTGGCAATTTGTACTGAATGGTCAGGCTATATATACCTCTTTAATGTGCCCAAGATTTTAAATTAGAGAATAAAATGTATTAATTTCTGCTACAGAGGCAAATGCTCCTAGCATTCCATGCTTAAGAATGAAAATAGATAGAGGCATCTAAGAAACTGAGCATATACTTAAATTATTTTGGTACCATATTGGTATTTTTAATTAAGTTATTAACTTCAGAAATGTCATAATATTTGAGAGAAAATGTATATAGTATATAGCCAGCTGTTTTCAAGATTCAATCTTTTTGAATAGAAGAAGAGAAAGACCTCTCCCCTCATTACTCCCTCTTCCTCAGGTTTCTGATACATGCTTGAAGTTAAAACTTATTTTTGGCCAAAAAAAAAAAAAAAGAAAAGGTGTATACTGTTTTCTTTAAAAGAAGACTGATGTTTCTAGTGGAAAAGTGATAATGAAAACTCAAACATTTTAATAATTAAAAATAAACCAACAAAACACCTGTCTTTCCAAACCAAAACGTTAGTTAACTTCTAAGCATAGTGAAAATAATATTGAGAGTTCTTGTCCTTGAACTGAGATATGATGCTGCTCACACCATTGGTGTTACAATTTTAGAGCTGTCTGGAAGTATCTGGAGCAGAAGAGTAATTAGACCTTTATTTTTTGTCCTCATATGTAGGAAGTACATGCGCTTGGCAGGTAAAGATGACTGTAAAAGAATCAGAGTATCAATTTTCTTATGCATTATCACATTACCAGTAATAATTTTGTGTAGCTTTTAAAAAATTTTATTTTATTTCATTTTATTTCATTTTGTCCTGGTGTTGTTCCAGTATAAATGACCACCTCCCTGCTTCTGAATTATTGAGCCTCTGGAGTACTTATAAAGAATGTTTGCCAGTACGGGAATTAAAACCTTCAAATAGTGTATTTTACCTCAGTGAGGAATTTTATTCTAATCATTTACGTGAGAGTATTGTGTAGCAGCAGTGATCGATATTAATAGAAGATATTGTTTCATCACATTTCAAGCTTTGTGAGTTCCTGTGGTCACAAATGTTGGTCAGCTGGCCTTCGAATTGAGTGCTTGAAATTTGTGTAACAAGCCCTGTGTATTTAGCCATTCCAAGGCTAGGCTGAGCAGCAGTAACTCTATATTATCTTTTTTTTCTTTTTTAAATGCTTGACTTTGTTCAAAGACTACATACTTTGGTTTTGCTATAATTGGCACAGCCTTTAGGTTTTCATCTATTTCTCAGTAAAACCAGCTGTTTGTGTGTTTTTGTACCCTAGTGTCGCAAACTGTGAATTAATTATTGCTGTTGTAGCAAGGTTGAAATTGTTTTAATGGTTGTTTTTTCCTTATGCCTTCATTATATCATAAAGAAAACAATAATAAAATTATCTGCTGTCCTGCCTAACACTAAATCATAATTTAAATATCATTGTAGAATTGTGAGGCAAGAAGATAATGAATTTCTGGTGTAACATTCTAAATGATCCAGAAGTGCATTTATTTAGATTTTATATGCTGAATTAATTAAAACCAACAAGAACAAAAATCCCAACACCCCAAAAAACTCAGAACCCCCAAAAAACACTTTGTGTTTGACTTTTTCCTTGATTCTGTTCTTATGCAGCCTGACAGGACTACTGATTGCTTTTGGTTTGTTTTGATATTTTTTCTTTGAAGCTTAAAATGAGTTTCCAGTTTAAAATTTTCTTCTTGTTTAAACATATGCAGTCAGTAGTTAGTTACTATACTTACTACATCAGTTTCTTCCTGTTCTGTGTTTTTTGTGGCTTACGCTACAGTCCAGTGGCCTAAAGGTATCTGTAAAGAGTTTATTGCTTCATAGTGTTGAAGTAAAAGAATCTTCGTATAAATACAACCAGAGCAGCTTATGTATGTACTAACCCTCTTTCTGTGTACTAATATTTGTGAGCATAGGTAGCATGCCTTCACAGGTTCTTCTCATGCAGCAGGCTCCCTAGTATAGACTGTGCTATATAGTTCTGCTATGTGATAAGAATATATTGAGACTGATAATAAAAAACTGAGAAACTTCGTACTTAGTGTTGTGTCAGTTATTTTGAGCAGCATGCTACACTGTGAAAGAGCGCTGTACTAGGAGAGTAAACAGTGAGAATTGGCATATATTGCCATTTTATAACTTGCTATGACATTTTTTGGGGGGGGGGAAGATAACTGTTCTTCTAGCTGATCCTTCTTTTTCCATTTTAGGGGCATTGTGGTTACTCTCTTATTTGGAAAAAGCAACTCAGAAAAATATCTTGAGCAGTGTGAACATTCATTTCTTCCTTGTACATCAGTTGGGATCCCTAAGGTAAGGAGAGTTTACTGGTCTAAACACCTAGATCAGATTTTATTACTTTGAAAATTAGAATAACACTAATAATCAGTTTTAATCTAGGAATTGTACCCATTTCCCATGGTAAATAATCCTGGGTTTATGTTTTGAGTCCTCTGCAATGTGCAAGTGTCACGCAGGAGTTTTCCTTTTTGAAATAAAAGCTTTTTAAGCATTTATGGAAAGTTTGTTTCAAATATTGTTTCTGGCTTCATTATGAGAAAGGAGTAAGATGTAACCAGCTAATATTATCTGTGGGGCAGTTACTAAACCATTCCTTCCTATAGTAGTGATGTGTCTTTTTTGGGGAGGAGAGTGGTAGCTCCTTCTTGCTTTTTCTTGTTGTGACTATTTAAGATTCTTCCATCAATGGATCTCTAGTCTCACCAGTTCTGATTCTTTCGATTGTGTTCAGAAGGTTGCTTGCCTAGATGAGAAGATTAAACTGTTAAGTCTAGATTTACAGTACTCCAGGCATGTAGAAGTTATTGTCTTTGACTGTCTTTAAGACCAAGTAAAAATCCTGGAAATGCATACGAAGTAGTGGAGCAGAAGTGGGATCCGCTTTTCACCTCTTTTTTTTCTGAGTTGTTACCAGACACATAGTTGTGGTTGATGGACCTAAATTCAGGGTTCCTAATTGGATAAATCTGCATCTGTTTAGTACAGAATAAATTCTTCATAGCCAAGAGGTAGAATTTATGAACCAATACATTTTGACAACTCAGAAGTCTTGGCCTAATCCATTTGCACTCATCAGAATGGAGAAAAACACTTTAACCCAAAGATTGCTCGTTAATGTTATTTTTAATCTTGTAACTGTTTTGACTGAAACATCCTGCCCTTTGTTATCTGTCACACTTAATGTGCTCTGTGAAAGCTGAGGGAATGTTCAGCTTTCTTATCCATTGCACATTGAAAGAAATTTATTTTGTAATTCAGCAGTATGTTTTCTAATCACTTTTTTTTTTGGTGACTTTTCACTGAAGTCTTTGAATCTGTTGAAGTAAATCTGGAACTTAAGTATATTTTAAACCATAAAGTAATGTCACTGGTCCAAATTAAAAGTACAAAGTTGAAGGCTGAAAAAGGGCAAGTCAGCAATCAACTGATGGTTCTGTTCCATGAATGAAACCTCATTTTAGGGGCCAAGGATTCTTGGTGCTGTATAGACTTTAGGTCCTATTTTATATAGCTTGTGGAGTGTTGCTTATGTCTCATGTTTTGAGAGCAGATTTGTACGAAGTTTTTCTGTCTTTTTTATTTTCTCTACATTGCTGAAACTTTTTTTACATTAATGTTACTTCTTTGAGCTCAGTAAATATGTACGTTCTGGTTGCTTTATAAAACAATAAAATCTTTGATTTTTTTGCATGACCGCAAGTGTGTGATTTGGGAAATAGTGGCACCGTCCAAATGGGGCATTTTTCATATTTAACAGTTACCTAGCATAGTTTCAAAAAAGGACTTTAAAAATATCTATTATGCAGCAAAGGAAAAGTCTGAAGTCTCCTCAGTCACTGCACTTACGTACTTGGTTTTCTTGTACTCTGCTGCATCGCGCTTTGTGGAGTGTAAATCCCACGTTCCTTGTAAGTGCTTCCTACCTTCTTAACATGAAGTGAGTAGGTGTCAAATTTAACAATAATGAATAATATTAATTTTTCCTAACTAGTGATTTACTACTGGTAGCGTATGGCAGACTACTATTTCGTATGAAGTGACAGTCAAATCGGATAGTTTTCATCACGCGAGTTGGGTCCTTTCTTTTAAATTAATCTTCTAAGTTGGTGTCTGGAAGGCCAGGCTTAAAACTGGCAGTGCTTTCCAAGTGAGAACTGCGGTCAGCAGTGGTAGCTGCAATGAAATAAAAGCAGTTATTCTAAATTTTAGGTGTCTTCAGACATATCAAAAGCAAATGAAATTGTACTGCATGTACAAACATTTCACTGGAGAAAAAAGAGTATGAAAGAATGGTCTAGCCTTGTAGTTGGCTCTGCTTTGAGCGGGAGGTTGGACAAGATGAATCCCTGAAGTCCAGACCCAAATCTGAAACCCATGAGCCTATGAACATTCAGATTTTTACCAAGTAACTTTGTGTATTCTCTGTGTCCCTCTCTCTCTCTCTTTTCTTTTTTTTTTTTCCTGTACGCTGCTTTTTTAGCTGCTGCTTTTTCTTCCGTATTTTCCAAATGTGGTTTTATGCACGCTGTCTTCAAACTCTTTTAATTTTTTTTGGCAATTTGAACCATGTTGTGCTTAGTTAAAATACTTAATAATTCCATTCTGTATTTTTTGGTATTTTTGACACTGTCAAGACAAGATACTTTGCAAATACATTATAGCTGGAGTATTGTTTGCATATGGGTGAACTTCATTCATATTAAAGTAGCATTGAACCATTGTTTTGTCTTGAAAGTAAAAAATATACAGAATTTTGCAACAAAATACTTTTGCATTGTGATAGGTGGTTGATGTAAGTAGTAGGAGGAATGTCTTCTGGCCTTAGGTATTTCACTGCCATTCACTGTTAACTGTTTTGAATGAGAGATACTTAGGGGAAGTCACGTAGCATAGAAACACTGGACATGTGGTTCAAAATGTTTTCATTTATGGTTTTTGGCAGTTCTTCTGTTTCTGACACAATCATAACTTTCTCTCTAGATCAAAGAATAAAATAACTTGATTTTTTGAACAATAGTGTAGGTTGTTGTGTTGTTATTTCTGTGAAAATAAAGGGGTTTATTGCAGATTTTGTCTTAAGTTTGTAGAAGGACACTGTATTAGTCTACTCAGAGAAGCACTGATAAAAAGCTTTCTTCTTCGGTATGTCACTTGGCAAAAGTCAGCTCTGATGAAGTCAGTCTAACTGCTTTGAGTTGCAAGTCCTTCTATAAAATTCTTTTTTTGCCTCCTCATTGATTACTTTTTAAAGACTCATCTGTCAAGTAGTGGTGGTACAAACCAGTAATTTCTCTTTTGGCACATAGCATAAATTGCAATGGGTAAAGAACCTGAGAGAAAAACAAACAAAAAACCCCACAAAACCAAAACAAGAAAAATACAAAACAACCAACCAGCCCCAAACCAACCAACCACCAACAAAAACCCCTAAACCAACTGAACAGTTACTTGCCTGAGGTTGCACAGGAAGTTCATAATCAAGTATGGAACTGGGGTTTTATCTTGTGCTGCTGTTGTGTCCATCCCCTGCCTCCTTTTATACGTATCTGAGTTTTATTTCTTTCTGATCTAGCATTTTAGCAAACTTGCCCTTTTATGGTAAGCAAGAAGTAGGTTTTCAGGTTAATTCCTCGACATTATTTACTATATAGTGAAAAATAAAGATGGTGTTGCCCAGAGAGGTGGCAGATGCCCCATCCCTGGGAAGATTTGAGGTCGGGTTGGATGGGTCTCTGAGCAACCTGACCTAGCTGAAGATGTCCATTGCAGGGCAGGTTGGACCTTTAATGGTCCCAACCCAAACCATTTTGTGGTTATATCTTATCTACTCTACATATTATAATAGCGAGGAAAATGTTCTATAAAGTCATTACTGGAGGTATACATATATCAGAGACAGTAGAGCTGATTTTTAATTTTAGCTAAAACCTTTCAAGTTACATCTGCTAATCTCTTTCAAGTGCATAGAAGAAATGAAACGTGAAGCCAGACCTATTAAGATTGACAGAAGACTGACGGGCGCGAATATAATTGATGAGCCTTTGCAACAGGTAAGCTCTAACCAGGACTGTTCAACTTATTTTTATTTTTGCAAGTATTGCCTACGTAATATCTGAGTAGTTAAGAGACAAATAGAGGTTGAAAAAATTTATTACATTTGAGAGTGGTAAGTGAAAAAACATTGAGGATGAGCCTAGGATATTGGGCAACATTTGAGTCTGTTTTCTCTGTGTTATAGTTTCTCAGCATAGCAGTAATGGATGCATGTAAACCGATGTGAAAAAGAGGTTTCAGTATGTGAGTTTTATTGTTTCATTCACAATTTCATAATGGTAGGGGAGCATAGTTCGCACAAAAAGCTATTTTATGTTTTGTTGTCTTTTGTTCATAAGTTTGTCGTCTTTTTTTCCTTTCCAATTTCAGGTAATCCAGTTTTCCCTGAGAGACTATGTGCAGTATTGGTATTACACACTAAGTGATGATGAATCGTTTCTTCTGGAAATCAGGCAGGCTCTTCAGTATGCACTTGTTCAGTTTTCTGCCAGGTAAGATTATGTGTATTTACATCAATATGCTGTCTAAGCAAGTGAGCAGATACCTCTGTGGATTGTGTGGTAGCAGATACATGATTAAGTTTATCTATTGGTGTAGTTCAGTGTATTTTACAGAAAGAACACGTAAAATTTTAATATCATAATCTAAGAACTACAGTCTGTGGCTGATCCCTCAAGGAATGAATGAAGAATGGTGTTTGTAGTCATGGTCTTTTGCAAAATGGCCTTTTCAGAATTTAGATTAATGTCTAAAATTACCAAATAGCTTTTTTCTGCAACTGAAGCATTGAGTTGCATGAATCATCACCTTTTTATATGCAGGTGTGTTTCATATAAACAGCAGGGCTATTCCCAAGGTAAGTCAACTTGGAAGCCTTTAGTTCAAGTATCTGTATCAACTCGGGTAACTTTTAAAAGTGGTATTGCTCGTCAATATGTAAGAACAATGAGTATTTTTAAAGGAATGGTAATCTGGGGAATGAAATAATACGTCACATATATAAATCTTTTCTAAAAATAGGGTTGATTCAGAATAAAGGAATAGTTGGTTAATTGTCTCATGTTTTTTTTTTTTTTTTTTTTTTCTGCTGTTGCTTAATCGCGTAGCAGGAAGTCAGGGAACTTGCCTGGGAAATTATTTATTTTCTTCAGTACGGTTGATTTCTCAGTCCAGGTACCCCATGCTTTTATATTCCTCTTTTCTTTCTTAAGTGGTGATTTCAGGTATTTGTCCCACTGTGCTGTTATCAGTTGTCTCTTCAGAAAAGGTTGTGGGTCACCCAAATATAGTAAACTTCTTAGCAGTTTTGAGGTGTTGTTATCCCCTCCCTCTGACTGGAAAATGTAGGTCAGTGTGCTTTTCTAGCAGGAAAGGTCAAGATTGAGAGCAAGGTTTAATGCTAGGAAAAATTCATTATCATAACATCTCATTAATTGTGAAATAATGGAAATCCTAGGAAGCAGTATTGGAAACAGTGAAAACAAGGCTAAATAAATGGTACCTTACAGCAAACAATCCTGTGCTTACGTGAAATAGACCTGGCTACTCAGCTTCAGTGTTTTGTATATTTGACAAAGTTACTTCCTGAAGAGTATTGACCACTGGGTTTGTGTCAAAGCAGGTCAATTATAGCAAATTAGTGTGTGGAGGGGGTTGTTTTGTTTTGTGGGGGTTTTTTTTGTTGTTGTTTGGTTGGTTTGTTTTTTTTCCTTCAATCTATCTCTTCAGAAATAGCCACCACTCCTGTGCAGTTGTGGTGTTCTGTACAAATCAGATTGGTTTCATAGGGCTGCAGCAGTTGATTGTTATTATTAAGATAAAATAATATAGTCTATTTATAATGACTGTAGTTGGATATAGCTGTAGCAGTCTTAGATTAGTGTCATCATGTCTAATTTCATGTATCCTGTGAGATTCTGGAGAGAATGAGTACAGGGGGATTTTTTTTTTTTTTTTTTTCCTTTTCCTTGAGAGCGGGACATTTGGAAGAATGATGTAAGGCTGCCACCTAGTGCTTGTGTGTGATTCGTTGATTGTGCAGGTGGTGGGTCTGGGTTATTGGTGGCCTTTTGAGACAGCTGAGAAGAATTTTCAGAGGAAAATTACTTTGTTTAGGTGCCTCCCAAAATAACAGAAAGGGTGACTCAGGAGAATTTTAGTTTTAGGTTGTAGATGTTAGTAGGCTGTGTATATCAGGGTTTTTCACAGATATTTGACAACTTAATGAATCTGAACGCTATTTCCAGCTATTAATGTTTACCTTGAAGTAAATCAAGCATAAATATTAACGTGGTGCAAGAGTGGTATTTTACAATATTTTATTTCTATTCAGTGAATAGATGATTAGGAGACTGATTTATTTGCTTTTCCATGTTTGCTATCAGTGTGGCTCTTGGCAGGGATGAAGGAGAAGTAGAAATTCATTATTGTTCTTTGTATTCAGGATGAAATAATTAATTCTCATGGATGCCCTTTTCTGATAGGTCAAAGGAAGTAGACTGGCAGCCTTATTTCACTACACGACTTGTTGATGACTTTGGCACTCATCTTCGAGTTTTCAGAAAAGCTCAGCAAAGAATAGCAGAGAAAGGTGATCAGATGAAAGGTAATGTAATGAGTTACATATTTTTTGCTTTGGATCTGAGTAGCCAGGTATATTACTTGTGTGAAATAGATTTATTTTATAATTCAAACTTACTCTCGAGTTTATGATCTTTACAGAAAAGTATGTTTATTTTCTTTTGTATAGATCAAGCTGAGGAACTTGTAGATACATTCTTTGAGGTTGAAGTTGAAATGGAAAAAGAAGTCTGTCGTGACCTAGTCTGCACTTCTCCCAAAGATGAAGAAGGTCTCTCAATATTATGCTCTGAAGTTATTTTAGTATAGCAGACTAAATTAAAATACTAACAGTTGTGTTAACAGTATGAAGTATACTGAAATTGTAGCATATGACTTTCCAAGCTATACTATTGTTATGTGTTATATATAGCTATTTCTTTTTTCATTGGAAGAATTTTAGGGTAGAAATATGTTTTCTGGGAGTCAGGGCGTGGCTTTGCAGAGTCTTATTACTTTTTGTTAGATCTGCCTTACTTATCACTGCTATATAGCCTTAATTGAAAAAATCAGTTTACCTTTTTGGGCAAAGTGTCAAGGAGGGGAAAAAAACCCCTGTATGTGTTGGAGTTAATTTTTTGATCCTTGGAATTTGTCTTTCTTTTGTCTTGGTTTTGAAACTCTAGATCTGTCTCAGTTTGGTTTATATCCATGCTGCTTATATTCAGTCTGAAAGGTGTTACTGTGATGCTTGGACTGTAAGGATGTGTATAACTGCATATTTGAGTTTCATTTTAAGTATTTATCTGTTGGTTTTTATGATATGAGGTAAGATGTGAAATAACACAGTATAAATTTGTGCTGAGGATTTTTTTGTTCTCCCTCTGTAGGATTCCTAAGGGATCTGTGTGAGGTTTTACTGTATATATTGCTACCTCCTGGAGACTTCCAGAACAAGATCATGCGATACTTTGTCAGGGTAAGTACGGGCTCTAAAAACCATTCCAATTCTTTTATTTAATGCCATCAGAAATTTTAGATCTGAGCTGCTCTTCTTATTTTGTTTTGTAAAACTGACCGAATTAAATATTAGATGATTTTAAATCCAGTTCAATCTTGAAAAGTTTTTAATAGCAAAGAACAGTTTGTGTGAAATGTTTTTGAAGTTTATTTTAGCTCTAGCAACATTAGAAAAGTGTGATAAAATGGTGGTTGTTTTTCTTGATATTAACATCTTCTAGTGTTAATTGGAAGTGAGTGCAGTAGTGCCTACTGAATGTTTTCTGTAATTACACATTTTATTATTTAGCCTTTACACAATGATTTTTAAATTGTTGCAGTTATATTAGCTTTATGAATACATGTATTAAAATGATTTATTCTGTTTGCTTTTTCAGGAAATCCTCTCCCGAGGAATTCTTCTTCCATTAATAAACCAGCTCAGTGATCCTGATTATATTAATCAGTATGTCATATGGATGGTAAGATCTATAATGTTTAAAATTTAAAACAAGCTTTACTTGTGTTCCCTGTAATCATGGCAGACAGTTGTCTGATAGAAAAGTTACCAATGGATATATTGGCAGAGATGGTGAACCTACAGCTGTTGTACTGAATTTTTTCTATATGTGTATTTACATACAGAGACACACACACACATACATACACACACAATCTGTATTATCTGTACTCTCTGTGTTTTTTGGCATAACTTGACTGACGACAGATGTGTGGCAAAGCTGAGTCCTCTGGCTTCTACTTAGCTGTTCAGAAAGTATAGCAGTAACCTTCAAAGTTGTTGGGTTTTTTCCTTGACTCTTTTTTTTAAGTGTGTCCTTTAAAGCTTAAGAGACCTCCAGAATTACAAGTAATAAGATTTTTTTTTTTTTTTTTTTTTTTTTTTTTCTTTTTTTTTTTTTTTATGATTTTTTTTTTGTTTTTTTTTAAATTTTCTTTTTGCCTCTGGAAAGGAATCTCAGGGTGTTTTCTTTATATTTGTAGTAACCCTTAATAATGTAACTAAGTGGGAAGAAACAAAGTCTTCAATATCATTCTAATTTATCTTAAAAAACAGAACAAAACACGATTTTTAAAGAAATATATGTAGTAAAATTAACAGAAATAGAACATTCACACTTAAATGTTACTGATTTTTTGCAAAACTAGTTGAAACTTACTCTTATAGTTCATTATCTTTTGTAGGTCATGAGTCGGGGTTTGAGTTTTTGTTGTTGTTTGTTTGCTTGCTTTTTCCTTTCTCCACATTCTCTCTACATTTATCTAAATATTTTTGTCTTCAAGGATGCATTCAAGTACTGCGCTGAATGCACCCTGAAGAGTTCACAGTAAAAATTCTGATCTGTGGAATGAATTCAAGTGTATGTGTACAATGTTTTGTGCACTCCAGCCACCTCTATTTTATGTAAAAGTTTCCATGCAGCTTTTCTTACAGGAATCTAAAATGAAAAAATGTTGCTGCTTGTATGGACCAAGCGTTTCAATTTTTGTTTCCCCTTTCCTCCCACACATGTTCTTTATTTGTAACTTGGCCTCATTCTTTATTTACTGAGCACTGCCCCCAGCTGCATCCAAAGATAGAATTCTGTGGCTTTTATAAAACTTTCTGTTATGATGGTGGTGTCCCAAATATTAATTTTCATAATTGCTTTCTGAGATGAGGAAGTAAATGTGCTGTGGTAAAGATGAAGAAGAATAAATGCTTTCAAAATCTCAATACAAGACTTATGAAATGAAGATTGTTGCATGAATTAAAGTAATAAGTAGACATGACTCAAATTCTGGTTCCTTTTGGAATCTTTTGACAGAAAATCAGATTTGAATGAAAGAAATCAATTTCTGAAAATGAGAAGTTTAATTCCATGTTTCTAGGAACATCTTAGTTCAATACTAATTTTCTTGCAATAAATGATGAAGCTTCAGTATAAAATTAGAAGTTAATCCAAACTTGTCTCTTCACTGTGAAATTCACATATTCACAAAATGTCTGACGCTCAGGTATTGCTTGTGCTATTACTTTCTTAAAAGCAGATTTCTAGGTAGATTTTCCATTAAAAAGTATCCACTCTTTGCTCCCTGCTTGCACAGCTTGTCGGGGCACTTCCGCGGTGCAGACTGAGTATTACATTTCCGTATCGCAGCGAGCATTTATGAAGGATGTGGGTGAAGTGGCTGTTTTCGGGTTTGGATGGTAACGGCAGCATTAGAACCGAACCCTCTGCCCCTGGTGCCCGTGCTGTGAAGCTGCCAGCCTTCCCCTGAGCTTTGTGCTGCGTTCACAGCACAGTGTCCAGGATCTCAGTAGCACAGCAGGCTTCCTTCACTTGTACAAAGTCCTTTGGGTCTCCAGAGCAGGTTTACCCTATGCCAATAGTAGGAGAATAGGATGTATTGAAATAGCTTAGTAGTAGTTACAAGGGTATCTGAATTAGTGTTTCAGAGATTATATTAATTCAGCCATTTCCTATTTTGTTTTTTCCCCTCAGTAGGTTAAGGTTACGTTGTAAAAGGGTTTAATTCTTTTTTTAATCCCGTATCTTAAGAAGGCATTACACTAGGAGCATGTACTCTTGCAGGCAACCTCATCAGTGATTTCACTGCTTTCTGCATACTTAGCTAAGGAGATGGCTAATAGCAGAAGGAGGTTAATTGGGTTTTGGACAAGATCTTCATTAAGGATGTTGATGTACTTTCCATGTGTCTTTGTACTTACTGAAAACAGAAAATGATGGTGTGAAATAGGTTTTGACTGTATGCATGCATTGCCTTTCTCAGTCCATGTAAAATTTTAGCATCAAAAAGAACGTTTAGAAGCATCAGAGTGGTTTCAAAATGCCACTTTGCAGTGTTGTATCAAAATAATGAATTTAATGAAGAATCATGTCATGTGCTTTTACCTGTTTTGTGTTTTTCACACTGTAAAACTTCGTTTCAGATTCGTGATTCCAACTGTAACTATGAGGCCTTTATGAATATTATTAAATTAAGTGATAATATAGGAGAGTTGGAAGCAGTGAAAGATAAAGCAAGTGAAGAACTGCAATATCTTCGATCTCTAGATACAGCAGGAGATGGTAAGTGCTGTATTGTTGTGCAAAATATGAAATGCATTTATCAGTATGATCTCTGAAGAATATTAAAAAAATTTAGAAAATAAAAACTCTGTAGCATAATATAAAATATTTTGTTATTTAGAAATAAATTATATGTGAAGTGTTAAAACTTGAATCTTCATATGTTGTTTTTGCTGGTGTGTGTTGGGTTTTTTTTTTTTAATTGTAGACAAATTGGTTAGGTATGTATACTTCCACTGGATTGAAACGTGCCTGACTGGCAGTTCTGAATTTCAGTAATACTTTACGTATTAATGGATAGTTAATTTGAAAAACGAAAGAGAAAAATCTTTTTTCTTGTTCACTTTTATCAGTAAGGTATTTAAACTGAAAAAAACCCTTATTTTCAAAGCCGATATGTTTTATAAGTGGTATGTCACTTTTTGTGTTACATTTTAAAACAAGAATGTATTTACTTATCTGCATTGCTAATCCTCTTTGTTTTTGCTTTCAGATATCAACACTATAAAAAATCAAATAAACAGTTTATTATATGTTATTAAAGTATGTGATTCAAGAATTCAGAGGTTGCAGTCAGGAAAAGTAAGTGCTTTAGAATTTTTTTTAATTCTGGAAGAGTGAAGTTGCAGATGACTTACTAGTTTGGTCTAGCTTTTTAATTCTTGTCTCTTGAAACACTACTGGAAGTATGCAGTTATAGGAATACATTATACAGGTGAAGTCAGTCTTGTATTTGCAGTTTAAGTATGGAAACAATTTCTAAAGGTTCACGTTTTGAGTTTGATTCTGGCTTTAGCATTTTAGATATGTCAGTATATCTTAAAACTATTCTTATCTTCTTAATACAAGTGTTAAACCAACGTGTTACATAGATGCAAAGCATCTGTGTGTTTATATACCTAGATCCAGTTCTGTTTTTTTGCTCAAGTGCATACCTTGAGCCTCAAGCTTAGTCTTTGGCAAGATCTCTTGTAGATAAGGGCACCACTTGCTCATTATTTTGCGATGCCTTGTACACCCAATGTATTGCCTTTTGTCAGACATATTTACCTCTTCAGTTCAACGAAAAGCCTGAGGCAAACTGGATGTTAAGTTTAAGAACCTCATGTTATTCTTTTTTCTTTTTTTATATTTTGTTTTACATAATTTAAGGCTGGCAGAGTCAGTATGTTTGGCTTTGCTTAGTTTCTTGACTCTCTTAATTGGACCTAGATGTGTCTCCAAGATTATATAATCTTGTGCCTACTTTTAAAATTTCAAGTATTCTACAGCTGGACCTGGAGCAATGCTGTAAGACCAAGATATGTCATATTAGCAGAAGAAAGTTGGGCAGAGATGAATTTAAGTTGTGGTGACCTTCACCCCATCCAATTCTGAAATTAGTTCGTCTTGTGAATTCATTTGCATGCCACTGCTGCTGTTGGTGAGGGTTTTGGTGTTAATTTGACCTGTATAGTATTACATGAACGATAGTGTTAAAAACCAGCTTCCCATGTAGCAGAGATCATCTATGTTGAAGGCAAGTAGTTATGAGGCCATGAGCTTATGATGTAGATCTTCACTTATTAGTGACTGTGAAAATAGCTAATCGTTGAGAGGCTGCTTTATTATCTGTAATGTAATTTATTTTCTGTTACATCTGCTTTCTTGTAAGCAGGAGTTTTTAAAGCTAGTTAAAAAAAAGAAGGCCTATGAACTTGCTGAACTGTGTCTTACAGGAAATAGATACTGTGAAACTGGCAGCAAACTTTGGAAAACTTTGCACAGTCCCTCTGGACCATATTCTGGTAGACAATGTTGCACTACAATTTTTTATGGGTGAGTGTTAATTTATCTGATCTTTTTTATTTATAAAGAATATGCTGACTCACAGGGCTATACAGTTGAAATTGCTAAATATAGGTGTCTACTGAGAGCTAAGTGTGTATGAGCCCCTTGCCAGAGGGAACCAAAACCTTTTTGGCAAATCGGTCTGTAATTAACTGTTCAGAACATGGTACTCAGTACTTCCAAAAGCTCGTCTCAAGCTTGTTTTAATACTGATCTCTTTGTAAGGCTGTTCTTGCAATGATTCTTGGTCTGTCACTTAACAAGTTTGCTCTGTTTAGAACAGAATCATTGCAAGAATTGCTTAGAGGTTTATAATTGGAATTACTCTGAAACTTGTTGCAATTGTTAGTCTTTTGCTGGTCTCACTGAAGCTAATGGAACTAATGACTATAGACGTTAGGCTGAAGTTTAAAGGATTACAAGGCTACTCAAGACTTTCTATTTAATACAGCAGTAATTTATGTACTATTTTAGGTTTATTATATAATTAAGAAATTGATAAGTGGATTAAAATTGTGTAATTAATTTTTAATACTTTCTAATGCTTGACTCTCTTCTGTAAATTAATTGGGCTGCTGATGGTCATTATTAAGAATGCAGGTTTGTTTTGCTGGTGATGATAGTCCTGTTGGTGCAGTTAGATGCACGTGATTTGTTAGAAGTCCAGTTTGAACTCTCGTATCATGCTGTACAAGCCAGTTACATCCACACAGTAAAGATGGATTCACTTTTTACATGTGCATTTTAGGATTCAGTGCTTAGTTCGTGGACTTTGCTCCCAATTTTGTTTACTGATTATTGCCAATATGTTTATAGCACTTTTTATTTTTCAGCTATATACGATAAGTATTCCAGATGTATAACGGGATCCTGGTGTTCCATATATGGTTAACATCACAGAGAGTTCTTATTCTAAGATGAATAACAATAACAATGGTTGTTTGGTGGCTGTTTTCTGTAGATTACATGCAGCAGACTGGTGGCCAAGCACATCTGTTTTTCTGGATGACAGTGGAAGGATACAGGGTGACAGCACAGCAACAGCTGGAGGTACTTCAAAGCCGACAGAAAGATGGAAAACATCAGACTAATCAAACCAAGGGGCTATTGAGAGCAGCTGCATTTGGAGTTTATGAGCAATATTTATCCATTTTAATAGGAATAACTTATTTCTGCATTGTTTGGAATTTGTTTGGAATTTATTCCTTGCACAGATGCTTCTTTAGTTGTTATGGCTACAATAATATGAAATGGATATGGTGTAGCACAAGTTGTTTACAAGTTGACATTAAAGCTATTACTTGTCTATATTCTCTCTCCTTATGTCAAGCACTGAGAAAATGTCTTCCTCTTCTCCTCTCCTCTCCTCTCCGTTTAAAAAGGCTCATTCTGGTACTGACTTTCCTGTCAAATGCGTTCTGTAGAAGCTGACTTTCTAGAATGAAGAAAAGCTAGACAAAATATGAAGACAGGTTAAGAAATTCTGTCCCTTTGTATGCTGTCCTTCCCCCTTTCACTTCCTCTTACCCTGTCCTCTGCCAGCCTCCCCACATGTGCCCCCCTAACCCCCAAAAGAAATGTTTTCAGAAAGATGCAACCCATCTTGCGGTCCATCCACTCAAGCAGTGTTGGAAGAGAACTTGTCAGTGAAGACTGAGGCAAAGAAGTCATTGAGTACCTCAGCCTTCTCCTTGGCTGTTGTTACCAGTTTGCCAGTCTTGTTCTTTGGGGGCTACGCTTTCTTTGACCTTCTTTTTCTGTCTGACTTACCTGTAGAAGCTCTTCTTGTTACTCTTTGCATCCCCCGCCAAGTTCAGCTCCAGCTGCGCCTTGGCCTTCCTGACTCCATCTCTGCACAACGGGGCAGTGTCCCCGTACTCTTCCCAGGATGCCTGTCCCTGCTGCCACTGCCTGTGCATTCCCTTTTTGCCCTTTAGTTTGACCAGCAGGTCTCAACCCAGTGATGCTGGCCTCTTGCCCTCCTTACCTGATTTCTTACACCTGGGGTTCAAGAGCTCTTGTGCTCAATGGAAAGAATCCTTAAAGATCTGCAAGCTCTGTTCTGCTCCTTGTCCCTGAGGGTGGTCTCCCAGGGAGTTCTATTGACTAACTCCTCAAAGAGCTGGAAGTTGTCTTTCCTAAAGTTCAGCATCCTGACTGTACTCTTTGCCTGATGCATGTCCCTAAGGACTGCAGACTCCACCACTGCATGATCACTGCAGCCCAGGCTGCCAGCAGTCTTGATGTTACTGATTAGCTCACTGGTGTTGGTGACCAACAGGCCCAGTACCGCATTCCCTCTGTTAGGTCTGTCTGTTACCTGGCTCCAGAAGTTATCCTCAGTGTACTCCAGGAGTCTCCTGGATTGCCTACAGGATGCTATGTTGGAGTGGAATCGGCCGGAGTAATGATGAGATCTCAATATCAGTATGGTCGTTCTCCTTTATTCACTATTTTAGCAGAGTATATATAGGTTTACAGCAGAATCATGCATAGCAACAATATTGTAACTGGTCAGTTTTTACTGATTACACACAATGCCCCCCCTTACTTATTGGGTAAAGTCTTTTGTCTATGCGCTCTAACAAGTATTCTCTCATCTGCTGTTATAGTTAAGCTCCCGAATTCTTTCGTGGTTACGGAGCTCTCTTTCTTCCTCCTTTCCGATGTTCAAAGAAACTTCAAGGACACCACTCACAGGCTTCTTCGCCTGCTTCAAATCCTGGGTTGCTCACTGTGATCAGATCATGCCCTTTATTCCTCAAAAATTCCTCCACAATGCTGCTCTTTCTGTATAGTTTCTTTCAGTTTACTTTTCCACCTCAGTAGTGTAGCGACATAGTGGTCTTTAGACTGTGCAGAACTTGCTCTCATGGGTTTTTGAGCTGACTGAATGCTCAGCAGGTTGAAGTCAGAAGGCACCTAGCACCAGAGCTGTTCCAAAGCCAAGAAACACAGCCTCTAAGCTGTGCTTAGTAGATCAAGTGATGTGGGATCTGGTTCAGTGCTGGATCCCCATCTCTGTTACTGAAAATGGGGAAAATGTGAACTTGGGCTCATCTAAAAGAATGGTTGAAATATGTCGTTCAAGGGATGACTAGGAATCTGATGGCTGATACAGTTAGAATGCTGGTAGCTGTGGTAAAGTCTGCATACAGCTACTGGTAATCTCTCTAGAAGTTGGCAGAGTTGACAAACTGTTACCCTTTCTTCAGATGCTTCAGAACTTCATCCATTGACCATTGACTTTCTTACTGGCTCATTCTTCATTTCTGAATCTAGATCTTTCTCCTCATAAATAAATCAAATCTGTTTTTAAGTCTGAGTAAATCTGGGTTAGATATTGCTTCAAAATAATGTGCATAAATTGTTTTTGAGGTGATTCTTAATGTTTAGTCCTGAAACTTTGGAGTTTTAATACAAACTCTGAACTTCATTTTGCAGGGAGGAGGTGATCTGATTATCCTCTTGTGTGTTCTAGACAATTCTAGAGATACTCATCAAGGAGAAATTTAGTTTATTTAGGTAATTGCAGAATTGTATTGGATTTGTGAAAATAGAAGCTTTCTTATTTTTATGCTGCAAAAGTTGATTTAGATGTTTATCACAGGCATCTCCGAGAGTTAATATTGATGACAACTTAGTAGCAAAACTGGCAGAAACACTGAACCATGAGGATCCAACACCTGAAATCTTTGATGACATTCAGAGAAAGGTATACTGTATTCATCTTGTATTTCATAAGAACTGTTAACGCTATAGAGTATTAAATGTCATTACAACTATTGAAAAAGGAGGAACTCAAATATCTGAAACCTAAAACCTGTTTTACCATTTTCCTGTTCTATAAAAATCATACTTTAAATTTCCAACTTCTGCTTAGCTATAGACAGAAAGAGTAGGTGTCCTGTATGAAATTAATTATGAAGCACAATTTAGAATTTATGGGATTATTATTTTTGTTTATGGACCAATTTGCAAAAACGTGCCTGTATAGACTAACTAAGTGGTACAATTTTGGTCCAATTTTAGCTCTCTTTTTTAAAGGTGGATGTAACCACGTTACCGTGTTAAATTCTGTATGTCTTTCCAGAAGTTATTTTGACTGTTCTGTTTCTTCAGGCCTGCACAGTGTGGCACTCAGAAGCAGAAAGTACTGAAGATAAACCAGACTTTTTACTAACTGCATACATAGACGTTATCACACAAGTGCAATGTATATATTTTTTTAAAAGTGAATGATTACTATTCTGGCAGTAAATTATATACCCAGTCTGAGAGGTTTTTATTTTAGGTCATTAACTTAATGTTCTCATTCATGCTAAAAATTCGTATGAATTAATTTGCACTACAGATAGATACATGTGTGTATGTATATATACTGTCACTATAAGCTATATAGATAACTTTCTGAGATGGTGTGGTTGAATCTTTGTGAGTTAGGGTTATACTGTATTGGCTGAACTGGAAATTTTCAGGGAAGTAGTATATGGTATCTTTGCTCCCTTCCTTTCCTTTTCTCACCTCTCCCCCTACCTGTTTGCAGGTCCATGTTTATAGTTTATCAACAAAGAAGGAGGCAGAAAGAACCTGTTGCGAAATGTGTAAAGACCAAATATGTTTATACTGCAATTGAAAAGGTTAAGGGGAGAGGAAGGAAACATTTACAGCTAATGTGCTGCTTCTCTTCCCATGTGTGCATGTCTCACTAGTTAGAGAAGTATTTTTATACTTCTGGCACAATTAGTCCTCATAACCTTTCCATTAAGAGTAAGCATGAGTTGAAATTTCACAGACTCGCGTTTCCTTTAAAACCCAGAGACACATAATAGGATACACAGATAGGTGTTGGTCAAGTATAATTTATGAAAGCTTGTCTGATTTGTTAAAAAATGTAATAAGTATTGCTAAGGTTGGCATTTTTATTTCAATAAGGTGTATGAATTGATGCTGCGAGATGAAAGATTCTACCCTTCATTCAAACAGAATGTGTTGTATGTACGTATGTTAGCTGAGCTGGATATGCTGAAGGATCCCAGTTTCAGGGGGTCGGATGATGGTGAAGGAGGTGAGCTGTATATCTGTAAGGGGGATTTCCTGGAACCATTACTTTTTCTGCTTTAAAATAAAAATAAGAGAATTATCCACGCTGGTTTTGAGAAATCAAAAAGTTCCTGTAATATCTCTGATTTTTAAAGTAACATTTCCTCTTTGTGCTTTTTTGTAAATTGTTTAGGGAGTCAAGTAGTTTTTTGTGTAGTAACTTTATTCATCTCATGTAAATTTTTTCTCACGTCTTGGTAACAAGTGTTTTGCTAAAATAAGGAGATGACTGTTTCGTTCTCATTTTTTTGAGATTCTTCAACATGCTGGGTTGTTTAAATACATAACTATATTCTTCACCTGGAAATAGAAATTCAGAGTACGTAGGAGATGTGGCTTTTTAAGGCAATTAAAATCGTTCTTCTCGTTAACTGAAGTACAAATGTAATGGAAATTGTTTAGCTATTAAACTGACTCCTTAATGAAGCAGTTTCATGAAGCTTAAAAAGGAATGTTCTCTGGAGCATTATTTCATATCTATAGCTGTATAAACTTACATACATTTTTCTTTACATGTCCTCATTGGGAACTTGAAGTGCTTGTGTGTTGGGTGTAACGTTTTGCCCAATGCCACAGTCATGTGTTCTTTTCCGTAATTATTTGTATTTGCATTTTTATTTCTTGTGTGGCCCTACATTGGAAAAAAATTTCTAACCTGTTTTTTCCTTTCCCAGAATCTTTTAATGGGTCTCCGACTGGCAGCATAAATCTGGTAAGTGCTTGGACTTCTTTTTTTTAAAATTATTATTACTCTTTCTCCTCAACACTAGGCTAAGCTTGATAAAATAGTTGAAATTATGTAGGCTAGAGGTTTTATTTCGCTGCAGTTTAATTTCTGAAAAAGTTCTGGAATCAAATTGAAACATACATAAGGCATTCATTAATCTGTACTTTAAAACTGTCCCTTTTGACTTTCCCCTATGTTTAATGAAATTTTTCATTGTTTTTCACAGAAACAATAATAATCTATAGTTAGTTTATGCAAAGCATACTTTTTGTTATCCCTGTTTCGTTTTATAAATATGCATAATTTGGAGTTATTAGAATACTACCTTTACTATTTTTGTAAAGAGTGAAGAAGAATCTAGCAGAAATGTGTAATATAGCTGTGTTTATGCAAAAAAACTTTTTGCTTTCTGTAGTCCATATTGTTCAGGGTTTTCAGTGCTTTTACAGGTGTTTGAATACTGGTAGATGAGTTTTTCCTGGCTGAAATCCATGTCAAGTATAAATTTCTGTACACATAGTTGAGGTCCCTTGTGTTAGTCAGTTGCACGGAGAAAAATAGACCTTGGAGAGGCTACTTCAAAGGTCAGGGAAATTCTGTACTTGTAGCTAATGACTGTGCCTGAAATAATGTTGGGTTGTGGTGTGATATTTTTTCTTTTTAATTAACTTCTGTTCCAGTGAATACACCTAAAGTCGAAGATATTTGATCATATTAAATACGAACTGTCTGGGTTTTATCTGTTCAATTTTTAACCATTTCATTTACTGGAATTAATTGTGGCTGCATAGTTCCTTGCCACAGCAGTTGAGTATTTCCTAAAGTTTCTGTTATAAAATACATTGCCTGCAGTTTATACTTTCACCGTAAGAATGCATTTTAAGATTATTTGGAAGAGAGACTCAAACCTACTTTGAGGAAGAGTTACTTTACAAAAATATCTTCTTAATTTTTGCCTTTTAATTTGATACATTGATCTACTATATTAAACCAGTAGGGTGTATTTTGGGAGTAGAAAACCCACTGTAGAATGTTTATAGACTCTTGCAGATTTCATCTAAATGGATCCATAATGTGAGCTATTCATATTGCTTTTGCATTGAGTGAATAGCAGTTAAACAGGTGTTACATATCCAAGACCTTGAATGGCAGCAGAAATGACAGGGTTGAACTTCTGACAGCCATTTGTACATGTCAGCTTGAACCCCATTCAGTTATCAAGAAGAAAACTGAACTTTCAGGGTGGAATTAGAGGCAGGAAAACAAGAAATAATGATGCCTTTTAGAAAATATAACAGTAGCTTAATGTCAGTATTTCATAGCAAACAAAATATTAGAGCAATTGACTGTTACTTGTCTTCTTTAATAATGTCCCTTCCATCTTACTGATAATCAAATCCTAGAGCTCTCAGAATATCAAGCACTTATCCAAGCTTCCACAAATTCCTGCTGTTGATCAGTCTGATCAGGTGATCAGGTGATATTCTGCTCTTAAATTTGGACACTGGAGTATAGAGAACACCATACAGGGTTATTGCTGTCCACGGGTGAGTTGCTTAAGAATGGACTAGGTCAGAGAACGTCAAGCCCTATATCCAACAGTGACCAAAAGCGAGTGTCTAATGAGGATTATAGGAACAGTCCACTGATGGCGATACTTTACCAGAGTAGTCTTCAGCATCCAGTAACTTATAGATTGGAGAATCCTTGAGGAAAAGATGATGTTTGCTCACAAAATATTTTTGCATGATTTCATTAGTTCTACCATGAACAGACATAAACTTTTAGCACTATAGCATGTGGTGGCAAAACAGATTCCCCAAGCAGACTCCTCTTTCTTCTACCTTTTTTCAATCTGGGACTTCGTGCTTTAAGTCTACAAACTGTCTCATAAGGTATTTAGGAGACACCTTGCTGCAATACCAAAAAAAAAGCGTAGTTAGTGTGTCCAGACCTTTTTAACAACGCCATTTAGTCAGTATCTAGACTTCATAACAGAAATGTTATTCCCCTCACCTTCCATGGTGGATATTTAGGCAGAGACTGATTGAGGTGGTTGAAGCAGAGAAGAGCTGTTCCCTCTAGAGAGCTTGAGAAGGAAGGAGTAGAGTGTTATGTTGGGGTATCATGGAGATGAGAAAGATTCTGGTGAAGACGTGGCAAGAGCAGAGTCTTAAATAATTTGTTTTCAAGTACAACCTGTTTTATCACGTGAGATTGATTTAAGTTCAAGGAAACAGAACAGTTTGGAAACTTGATTGATATGTATAGAATGTCCTGAGTTGGAAGGGACCCACAAGGATCACAGAGTTCAACTTCTGTCCCTGCACAGGACAGCCCCACAGTTCACACCATGTGTCTGAGGGTGTTGTCCAGTCGCTTCTTGAACACTGTCAGGCTTGGGGCTGTGACAGCTCCCTGGGGAGCCTGTTCCAGTGCTCCAGCACCTCTGGGTGAAGAACCTTTTCCTAATGTTCAACCTAAGCCTCCCCTGGCACATCTTCCCGCCATTCCCTCGGGTTCTGTCACTGGTCACCAGAGAGAAGAGATCGGTGCCTGCCTCTCCTCCTCCCCTTGTGAGGAAGCTGGAGACTGTGATGTGGTCTCCCCTATTGAGGTTTTAGTTGGACACAGGTGGACTAACCTGCTAGCCAGTAGGTCCCATTCTAGGTAACCTTTTGTACCAATTTGCTATTAAACTGGCTTGGTTAAATTATAAAAGATAGCTGATAGCTGCGTTTTCATTCTGAATTTGTATCTGAGGAATTTTAGAATTTTGGAGTAAAATATATCAAGTAGCTGGGATCCCAATGCCTATGAATTCTACTTCAGTAGCTGCAAGTTTTTCACTCAAAAAATCTTGCATGGATTTGTTATGTTAAATCTTAGTAGTCGAACGTATCCATTTTAAAAAGTAGCAATGCTGCTATAAAAGACCCATTAGGCCTCTTTTGATGCCAATAATTACGGAATAAGGAGACAGGATTTTAGCCAGCTGATGATATACCTGTTCATTTTTTATGAGGGAAGACATTTCTGAGAAAAGAGTTTGCTGCTTTTTACGTACAGCAGAGAAATTATTCAACTTTTACTGCACTGTGACTTTTGTGTAGTGCTTTAAGTCAGTTGAAAGAAAATGGAATGGTATAAAGATAAAAGATTTAGTATACAACACCTGTATCTCCACAGTGTGTGGGGCTTTTTTGTTTTCTTTTTTATGCTCAGTAGGAGACTATTTGTGTCTGTACTTCTATTGGAACTGAGAAATCAAACAAAAGTGGCCAATATGTTAGAGTGGCCACAGAACTATGTGAAACTGGTAGGGGAAACGAGGGACCATACACTCTGTGAAAGGCTTTAGTAGCCAGGTAGTGCAAACACTTATTTGCAATATAACAGTGCATTAAGCTGTGAAAACAAAATAGATTAATCAAAAGCATCTCTCAGATGAGATGTATCTGCAATCTTATTCTCTCTTGTTCACTTCTTCCTTCTCCCTTCTCTCCCCAACCCTGCAGTCCTTAGATGACCTTTCAAACGTCCCTTCTGATGAGACAGTTCAGCTCCATGCATACATCTCAGATACTGGTGAGTGAATCTGTTACGATGGCTGCTTACTTGTTTTCTTCCATTTGTTTTCAGTTTTTTGATATTTACAGGCCCTTGAAATCCTAATGCTTTCAATTTTTTTAACCTCATAATACATTTGAATTCATATTTCCCATGAAGTCCTTGTAATGGAAATCCTTACAGAATTGGCGCTGTAGGTCATAAACGGTATATCTGTACTTAAAATGTGATTTAATTTTTATTGTTTGTGGTATTATTATTTTTCGTATCTCTGGAGACTCATTTGTTAAACTTAATTTTGAGTAGCATTTATTTTAACAACTATTTAAAGAACAAATTCAAAAAGCCATCTGTTTTTTTTTTTTTCTAGCCACACAATTTTAACTCTTGACTGTTACTTCTCTTACTATAATATTTTCACCTATCTCTTCATGCTTCATTATTGACTTAGATTCATTTAAGGTGGTGGCTTCAGTCTTTACAGTGGTGGCATTTTTGGTTGTCTTTTGAAAAAAAAATTGCCTAGTAATAAATGAAAAAAAATACTATGTGAGAATAAATAAAAAAACTTCTCAGTTACTATTTGCAAATATTCTAATTAGACAAGATTGCAGTGGGTGATCAAATTGTGAAAGAATCTTCAGATACTTTTTTGGGTAGATTTTACTATGTAATAGAGTTTTAAATCTATGTATTTATATAGCGGACAGAGGAGCTGTGAGCAAGAATTCAGCTGCTTGATATTTTAATTAAATTCTGTTACTCTGACCCAGTGTGAGTGCAGGTCTCATGTAGTCAGTCCTCAGAGAAGGGGTAAAATAGTTTAAAAATTAAGAATCACAATTTAGTTTTTTAATTAAAATGACATGTGATACTTTTTTTTTTCTGAATTAAACTCGGAAGTGTCATTTTTTTGATCTAAGAAAAAAAGTAACCTTAGAACCACACAAACTATGTTCAATTCATAATCTTGATGGCAGTTTGTATTGATAACTATCAGCTGTACTCTGTGAGTCCTTAATACTCTAGTTGAACCAGGGGATATGTACCAGGTCATGCTGTTAAGACAGGGTTAAACTGGCCATCTTGGTGCTCTTTGCCTCATGTTCGAACAAGAAATACGAGTCCCTGCTCTCTGGATGCTACAGGCAGTAGGTGCATCTTGCATCTGCGCGCAGGCTCCTTTCCTCTGCTGATGGTTACCCTTTGCTGTGCTGGAGGGGTGTAAACAAGATCTGCTCCATCATCTTTGAGGATTCACCTTGTCTCATGTTGCAAAACGAACGCTGTTTAAAAGGCTGTGACATAAGCGACGGCAGGGACAACTTCTTCCTTTTTCTGCCACTCCTGCCCTGAAGTGGTTGGTTCTCCTGGAGGTGCAGCTGAGCAGCGGCGCCCCTGAGCTGTGCTCTGGTGGCTGCACAGCAGGGTGGTCAATGGGAGTTCCGAGAACTGGGCTTGCTCCGCATCTTCGGGGCTGGGCTTTCCCAGCTCCGTTCTCTGGGCAGTCTTTTAGCAACGTCCTGACTGCCTGCTTTTTTCTCTTGGGGTTCAGCACTTAATATTCTTCTTATAGAGGACAGATGGCAAAGTTCTGTGCCCACTGTGCACCTTGCTACTGAGTAATTCTTACATTGTCAGTAGCTCCCCACTATCCTAGAGGCGCTGCTCCCTGGCTGCTTAGTCTTTGGCATTATACTTGAGAGAAATCAGAGCTGGAAGCACAACAGAGGTTGTAGCTGATGATTTGTCAGTAAAAGTGTATTTTTTGGAGTGTGGGTGCATTGAAAATTTCACAGAACTTGATTAAAAATCGCTTTAATCTAGCCACTGGAAAACTGTTGTTACTGGGTATTGGCTCAATACCTTGAGATACACTCTTTAAATTGGTAACATGTTGTGCAGTGTAAACAATATTGGTTCTAGGTTATTCTGTAGATGAAATGAAAATTTTTGAAACAAACTCTATACTGGGAGAATTCTGTGGTGGACAAATGTCCAGGAGAACTTAAATATTCAATGGAGAACAAAAAGATGTTTACTTCTGTTTAAGATGGATGTGTTCTTTCCATAAAATGTGTGTGTGCACATACAAAATACATTATATATATGCATTCTGTATGTGCGTTACATATGTGTGTATATATAGTTATATATAAATGGTGTGGGGGTGTGTTTTTTGTCTTACAGTTAATAACAAACAGCTCATGTTGATAACAAAGCCAGATGCTCACAGCCTGCTAGTACTGTCTTGTATTTACAGATTTTTTTTGATGGACCAACTTTTTCAATATTATTAGTGCACTCAGCAGATTGTAATTTCTTCCGATTTCACAGCTTTCACCTCTATCTTGAGTTTTTTATGTTAAAGTTATTTTTTAGAAGCTCAGGTCACTCTTCTTATAAGCTGAAACCTTTTTCTTTGCTTTGCGTTTTGTGTGTCAGTGAAACTTGTCCAACTTTAAGGCTGCTTAATCTCTCTATTTAAGTTGACGTCATAAGTTTCTGAAGGGTATCACTTATGCAGGGTTTTGGATAAAGGGATGGCTTATTCTTCTGCTTGCATGTCCATTTTTGTCTCTCAAGTCTGTCATTCCAGACATTTCTTCACTTCACGTTTGTGTCCTTCCGTCTTCCTTCTTTCTGTTTGTTCCTTTTTTATTTTTGTTTTTAAACTACTAGTCTATGCTGACTATGACCCATATGCTGTGGCAGGAGTGTGTAATGACCATGGCAAGACATACGCTCTGTACGCTATCACAGTCCATCGGCGAAATCCAAACGGCGAGGAGACATGGAAGACATATCGACGCTACAGTGACTTCCATGACTTTCACATGAGGATCACTGAGCAGGTAATTAATCTCATAAAGGTTTCTTTGGAAGGTGCTTTTCCTGTGTGATGGTATGGCATGACTTTTGCCTTTCTCAAAGTGACTTATGATATGGAGTTACAGCACTAGACTATTTTCCATCAAAGTGTGCTTTTTGTACTGTGTGTATCGTACATTATTCATACTGAGCAGTTTACAGGTGTGTATATAGTTCAGTACCTGATGGCTATATAGTTGCTCTAATAAACGGAAATGGAACTTAGAAAGCTTTTCCCCCAGCCCACATTTGCTTAATTTTACTTTAAAATGTTTGTATGGAAGTGGTACTGGTCTCAAACAGTGGTGTGTTTTACTTGTTATATTTGTCACAGAGATTAAGAAATAAAAAACGAGCTTGGAAAATAAGTATTTAGGTTTTAAGCGAAATGTTAAGGAGTGGCGTGGTCTCAAAAGACACAGCTGTTGGCAGTTCAATGTATGGCTAGACGGTCTGCCTTTTACTGCTGTACTTGTATTCTCAGACTCTTAAGCCTCCTAAGATGAAAGAAGAATAAACAGAGCCTTGTAATTCAGCAGCTGGTACAACGTAGAACCTGCTGACATGAAAAAGTGTTGAAAATGCGGTACTTTTAAAAGAGGAGGGTGAAATGCTTTTAAACCAAGCTTTTGGAGAAGTCGGATTTGACTGCGTGTAACCTTTGAACTAGTCAGAAGTGTTGGATTGTGTCCCTTTGCTTGTAGAGAGGCACTGAGAACAAATTCTGTGCCAGTAAGTTAGCACTGTAAAGTCATCACATTAGTGAAAACGAAGGAGGATTTATTAAAACTAGGCAAACGTTGTGTTGAATATTTGTATTGATTATAAGCAGAGCCTGACTTTTAATTTCTGATTATCTTAGTGTGTTGTCAGTAAATTTGAACTATGACTTTTTGTATTTGTTTTCAATTTTTTTAAAAATAATTTCACTGTTTTGAAGAATTCGTGACCTGAAACAGGTGCGGGTTCATGGATCTTTTAGTGGAGTTGATGTTCTGCTGGTATGGGGCAGTCGTTTAAAACTGACCTGCCAGTAAATGACTAGAAAAAAGTGGCAGAAGCAAAAATTTTCAAAGTTTAAAGCTCAGAAATTTCTTGTTACTGTAATATGAGTTCTTTGGATTTACAGAAAACAGAAATGTTATTCTAGAACACTAAGATTGCAAAAAGTGAAGAGATTCCTGTGCTTTACTGTAGCAGCTCAGAAACTCCCAACAATTTTGCTTTGTTTCAACATGAAAATGGACATCTCCACTGGGTTTAGGGGCACAGGAATGTCATCGATACACTGAACACCCTTCTGGTGTGCCTGTCTGAGACTTTTTTGTTGACATGCTAAGGGTGAAGGTTAGAATCTTTTATTTAAAATTAATAGGAAGGGCAGAGATTATTGTTTATATTTTTCAGAGAAAATAGATAATTGATCCAAAATGGAGTTGGAAGTTAGTTGTGTACAGTATCTGTATGAGCTTTTTTCCTTGAATTGCTGAATAGATTCATACCCATTTCTTTAGTCAGCAATGTAATAAATATAATTTGAAGTAGATATCTATATTTAAAATAGAGGCTGTTCTTTTTTTTTTTAATCTAGATACAAGTATCCAAATAAAAACTAGACCATCTTCTGTTCAGTTATTTTCACATGTGACCTTTTTGTAAAGGGATGGGATTTGTGGAGTTGGAAGTAGTTATTCTTTGGTGCTTCTACAGGCCATAAATATCATATGAGCTTTGTGACCTTCCCATGTTTAATGATGTCTTTGCAAAAAGGCACCTTGCATGGACTGAATGGAATCAATCTCTCACTAAATCTGTAATTTTGTGATCTTCGCTGGAGAATAAAGGACCCAACCTTTTTCCAGGTTGTTTCATAAATCCTAGATACTATGCTTGTCTCTCTTTATCACCTTAACAATATTATTTATTATTTACAGGAAGTCTGGATTCTGTATGTGGATAATCCCAATTATTTGAGTTTTATTCTTGTCACTTTTAAATTTCTGTGCATTATAGCAAATATTTTAAACCTTCTTAAGTATTAGGACCTCTTCTTTCCCTCCTGCTTCCGTGGAACACCCTTTCTTTCTGTAAAACTGGGACAGCAAAAGACAACCAGTGCCAATCACTGTCATTACCTGGAGAAAAGGCACAGGTGATGTGTCAAGCGTGGTGTGATAACCTATGTGTAAATTGGGTGCTGCTGTCCATTCCAGGGATAAAAGCTTAATCATTACCTTAGTAGGTTTGATCAGGAGAGGAAAGGGAAGATGTTTTAGAAAGATTTGCGAGTTCTCTTGATGTAGTCTTATAACCTTCCTAACTTCTGCCCCAATCATAATGATAAATATCGAGTGGAAACCTTTTGCACACTACACTAATCTGTATTTCAAAAGTGAGTATCATGTGTGTGTTCAGAAATTAAATTTTATCTTTGACAGTTGCCTGAGAATTTTTGTGCATTTGTTCTTGACGGCCTACCTTTCATTTTCACTTCTCCAAGGAATCTGAGTCCTGGGCTTGAGGGAGAAATTGTTTTTCAGGTGTCACATGGTAGATAAGAATAGGTGAATATAATGACCCCTGTCATTTCTGAGATTATATTGTGATTTGAAACTCTTGAAAAAAAGAACAAAAAAATCCTCTCCTTTTTTCTAGTTTGAAAACCTTGCAAATATACTGAAACTTCCTGGCAAAAAGACATTTAACAATATGGACAGAGAATTTTTGGAAAAGAGGAAAAAAGATTTAAATGCATATTTGCAGGTAAGCCGTTATGTTTTTGTGGTTGTGTTCTTGGTTGGAATTCTTCTTTCTGAGGTAGAAAAAAAGCAGCTAGGTGTAGGTGCTACACAATCCTAAATAGTATACTATAAGAACTTTATGTTATCGTATAAGTTTGCCTGTTCTTTGCTGTTTTGGTTTATTCTCAATGAATTCTGTCCCAGCTCTGAGCTGGTGACATTCCAGTTGTGTTGGTTTGGAGCTCTATGCCGTTAACTCATTCTTGCATTACCCTCATGTTTGTGGTTGTTTCCCCTTGTGCCGTTGCATAGGATGAGCGTGGCACCCACTCTGGCGGTGGAGCAAACCACACAGCTTCTCCCTTCAGATACGGGTGTATCAGCCCAACTACATTAAGCTGTCTTTTTCATAGAGACTTTCTGGTCATTTAGCACTAAAACCTGTCAACCAACTCAATGGACATGTTAACAATAGATAGCGAAAATGAATGAAACATTATGAAATCTGATTGTGCTGTTTGGAGCGCTAATATATTTTTCTTTGTGTGCCCCGTTTTTAATAGCAACATTTTTTCAGTCATGGCTATTTTAATTTTTAATTTGTGTGGCATATGTGCCCCATTCTTAATAGCAATATTTTTTCAGTCACAGCTATTTTTTTGTCTTGAAGTTTTAGAAACAGTTTGAATGGTGATAAGGGTGTGTATTTTTCTGTGAGGTGCTATAATTAACATACTAGTTAATTACGGGAATTATCAAGAAGCACCTTGTTTTCATCTTGAGAATAGTGTAATGTTATAAAGTTCAGAGAATAAATGAAAAAATACATTGCAAGATGTAGTGTCTTTGATTATGCATGCTAAACTTTTAATAAACTGACTGCTATGGCCTTTTTTATTATTTATTAAAAAGCGGCTTTTAAAAATTGTTTTCCTCAGCTCTTGTTAAATCCTGAAATAATGAAAGCTTCTCCAGCTTTAGCCCATTATGTGTATGACTTCCTGGAGAATAAAGCCTACAGCAAAGGGAAGGGGGATTTTGCACGGAAGGTAAAAATGTTTTGCACTGTCAAGGAAACTTAAGAACTGCATTAAACAGAGATGTTAAACTGATATTGAACAGCTATATAGTACTTTCGAAACAACTTGCAAGTGAGTTGCTTTAATACTTTGTGAGTGGCAAGGTATCTGAGGACATATGGAACAAAAAATGTACTGGTTTTATAACAGGTAAATTTATTCGTATGATAAGGAAATAGAATTTTCAAATCAGACAGTGTATTGCACCAAGACTACTTTAAAAATATGTTCATTGCAAATTTCTTTCTGTCAGACACCCGTGATTTTTTTTCCGTAGTCTCATTCCTTCTGGTTTCTTTTTTCAGTTCTTTTCTCTGTGTTTGCTGCTGTTACCGTGCTCTCCACTCCTCAGCCCAAAAGATGAAATGCATTTCCCTTCAAAAGCAGCTGAGACGTATTTAGCTGCTGTGACTAACAACAGAGTCATTGGTCAAATTTGGAGCCCTGAGCTTTGCACCCTTTTTGTTAAGCCACCAGAACTCTCTTCAGACAAGTGATTCTTTGTTCAGTTGGCCAGTTTGTGTGGGCATCTGCTTTGCAAATATAGCTATTTCTAAACTTCTAGTGATTTTTATATGAAAAGCATCTGCAACTGTATTGTCACTTCAAGGTGTTGATCTACCTATATACCTTAAATATTTAATAATGAAACAGTTAAATATTTATCCAGGTTTATGTAATGACTAAGATTTCTAGCTTATCATGTTCCTTCATAAACTTAAAGGTCATCATGCTAGTATTTTTGCCTCTGCTTGGACGGAATTTAGAGTATATACTGAAAGAAAAATTGTAACAGTTTCTATGGAACTACTTTATATTTTTTAATTATACTTGCCATGATATTAAAACATACTACTGCAGTAGTATTTAAAAGAGGCATGTTTTGAAAACGAAGAGTTAAAAGCAGAAGTGAAACATCTGGAAGCAGGAAGCTTGGAAGGGAGACATGGCATTGAATGGAGAAGAGGAGAAAAGGAAAAGGAATTCAAGCTAAGAAAAACTGAGATGTGGGAAATGGAAATGATTTAGGAAAAAGATCTCTTGGAAGTTTTGAATAGCTACAGTAGGGCTGTAAGGAACAAGAAAAATAAATGAAAGTGAAGCTACATCTTTATTCTGCATTCTGTACCAAAGTTAAGCAAGTTGAGTTGTTCTTTGTGTTATTGTTCTCTGGAACAGTATGATACTTCTCATAGTGTATTAATGTACTGGTGTCCTCATAGATTATACAATTCTGGTTAAACATCTTCCCCTTCAGATGGACACATTTGTAAACCCACTGCGTAACTCTATGAGAAATGTATCAAATGCAGTCAAGTCTCTCCCTGACAGCCTGGCAGAGGGAATGACTAAAATGTCAGACAACATGGGTAAAATGTCAGAGAGATTGGGACAAGACATAAAGCAATCATTTTTCAAGGTAAGAATATATTTGATAGTTAAAACATACTAGAAAATTAATAGGAGATTAGCTAGCAACTCACTTAAACTTATGTTGTATACTGTAATGAAGAGTCAAGTCGTTAGACAGGAGAGCAATCTGTTTAATGCTTATACCCTTTTTTTAATAAAGTTCAGCAGTCATTATATTATGGACATGAAGTTTTCTTTGCTATTAAGTAACACGTTTTAAGATGACATCTGCAGCCTGTTACAGTGGTCCACTTAATTCAGTGTAGCCACTGAGAAGAATATGAGAGTCACTGATTTCTTTTTATTTTTAACAAACTGTTAGTTTGCTGCATCTACTGCTTTCATTAGAAAAAGACGAAAAAAAATAATTTGAAATTCAGAATAAGGAGTTGTCCTCTTTTCTGCTTATTCTTTGCTGAATTCTGTTTTTAATGAATTTTTCTTCTGTCTTTCCTGCCGTCTTTCCTCATATCTTGTATTCCTAAAACATAATACCTTAGAGGTGGGGAATGGTTGCATGGCAGGCTATCTAGAAGTCCTATGAAAGTAGTAATCTTGTCCATCTTAACTTCCTTTCCCTTACCCTCCGCTTTCTGTGTGTAGCTGTAAGGTCTGTGCTCAGGGATTGTTCTGTTTGGTGTGACCACAACACTTACATGTGGCAGGTGTATGACGCAACCGAGACAAGTTAACCCTTAAACCATTAAATGGAATAATAAATCTGTGGGATGGGGAAAGGCTTTTGTTCCACTTTTTAGTTGTTGTTTGGGTTTTTTTATTACTTGTGAGAGAAAATGGCTGTCTCTGGACTTTCTCATTGCTGGTAACTTCCCTAGTGTGTGACTAACAATATATTATATCTGCAGTTACATTCACTGTGAAGTCAGTGGCTGGGCAGGACTTAAGATCAAGAGGAAATACCAAAAGAAATATCAATCCCATATGAATGTCTTGGTTTTTTTCAGCTGAAACATTAGGGACTTGAGAAAATATATGCAGATTGTCTTAAAGGTGTTGATAACTTTGATAGCTATAGGATAATACATATAGGCTTGGTTTGTTGCAAGATGAAAGAACTACTGTATACTCATCTGTGGTAGTATGCAACTGACTTTTGATCATATCTTTGTTTTTCGTTTTCCTAACCAGATTTATTATGAAAATCAATCTTTTTTTATTGGCATTCTAAAGTATATTTTCCTTCATAAACATTACCTTTTATTCGTTGTAGGTGCCTCCTTTGATCCAGAAAACTTACTCAGATCCTGAACATTGCCGTGTTGCAGCACCAATTGATGATAATGTGAGTCTGACGTTTCTCCTTTCAAAGTTGGCTCCTCTAAAATTAAATTAATGTGTTACTCATTTTATGTTAAACTATGTATTTATTTTTTCTGATGTTATACCAGCAATTACAAAATTTTTAACTTTTTAAAAAGAAACTTAGATACTTCCTTCTAAAATTAACATTTTATTAGTACTAAAATGCTTTGCACAGCAGTGTAATAACTTAGAGTGCTTCTGTGTTTTGTGGGTGGGGGTTTGTTTGGTTTGTTTTTTTCCCTCCTTCCTCTTATTTTTGTCTGTTAAAAGAATGCATAGTACCAGACTGTTAGCATCATTTCAGTTGGCGTTTTATGGTTTCTGATTTCTGATGCGACTTTTTAGGGGGCATTTGTTTAATGGATCAGAACTAGTGTTTGCTATGTTTTTATGGAAAAAACCTTCCCAATGTGTTCCTAAATAATAAGCTTCTAGTATGTGGATGCCTAAAATATATAAAGTAGTAGTATTAGAAACTTGAAAGTGAATTTTAAGCTCTTGGTGTTTTCATAAGCTGTGGTATTTTTCGGTTGTTTTGATTGAAATATTGATCATATATGTGAAAACAATTGGGAAAAACCTTTTTTAAGTAGGACAGAAAGGCCATGAGATTACCAGTGATTATGTGCAATTTGTTATGGTCATAAATCTGCACCTGTTCTGCCCTTCACGTTTTGGGTTTTTTGGTCACATCAAAGCATTCCAGTTTGTCTTTCTGTGTATAACTGCTATGATGGCATGATGACTTGATAGATGTAGTTTTGCTCAAATAACATAGCCTTTAGTTCTTCTGGGGTCTTTTTCACCATTATTTTTCACTGTATTAGACTGTATTCATAAGTTTGTAATTACAAATCTATATCTTTGATAGTCCCGAGGCTTATGTTTTTCACAGGCAAAACAAAAAACAGTGTCATTGAGGTATATGAGCAGCTTCTCTGCAAATATTTTCATTGATCTTCTGTAAAATGAATAGAAACTACAATTCTTGAAAGCTTTTAAGTTAACACACCAAGTTTCACAAGGCGGATTTCAAATGTTTTAAAACCTTTCAGCTCTCAAGCTTTTAAGACACGTTCACAACTTAGCCATTAAATCAGACAAAAAATATGTCAGTCTGAATAGAATTTTACATTTCCTGTTCCTTAAACGTGGAAAAACACTGTAAAAGTGAGACATGGAACTGTAAAACAGTTATGATTCCACTGTGTTCCAGTTGTATACAAAGGTGTAGTTGTGTAGTCCACAGAGCTATGAGATCTTGCTACTTCTTACAGTGTAGGATTAACAATATAGTGCAAACTACTGCTCTTCCAGGTAGAGCTGTATCAGATTTAAAATACAAAATAAAATTCTGAATATTGTGCTTAGAATTTAAAAATCCTAATTAAAACAAAAAAACAAAGAGCATTCACTCTTTAAATACATTTTGCTGAGGCTATAGTAAAATTTTCATTTTAGCTTGGTATTCTATAGGTTTTTAATAATAAACACAAAGTTTAAATAATGAATCAGTCAAAGCATTGAATTAATTTGTTGCATATGAGATAAATATTTGTGGTATCTTGTGCGATATGGCTGTAACTCCAAATGCTATCTTTTATGCAATAGCTTAACAATATATAGGCTTCTATTTTGGCATATAAGCAGTCTGTGAGAAACTACAGTTGATTCTATAAGAGAAACATTATTAACAACAAAAATCTAATAATCTGATATGACAGAATTTAGTAAACTCTTGCTCAAATTTTAATATTTGAAAAAATGTTGACAGTTACTGCAAGAGTACACCATCCAAAGTTAGCGAATCTTCTGGTTTAGGATTTCCACAGAAGTTGGGGTTTGTAAGGCAGTACGTATAACGTCTTCTATTAAATAGTAAAATGATGATGCTTTTCTTAATCTATAAGCATAAAAGCACTTAATAGCCATGCTGGTTAGCATGATACTTAAATAAACGGCAGTTCATTGCAGCGATATGTCGTTGTTCTTAGGAGGTTCTGAATTTGGCATGGCGCATCCATAAGAAAAAGGCGCCAAACAAAAGCTCCTTCTGGAGTTTTCATGTTAGGCGGTGGAAAGCACGGTTACCAAAGGAAGAGGTCAGGAACAAGCTCTATTTAGGACCTAGTACTTGTATTAATATTAATTTTGTTCAACTTTGAAATAAGTGTTTCTTTTTATCTTATTTTAAATCTTCAATGGATTTAAGCCTAGTTTCTCTTTTAATTTTGAATCTTTCTTTGCTATCAGTGATGTTACGGAAGATTTAGTGAAGATTTCAGATTCCAGTAAAATACAGAGCAAAGTGTTTCTGACATTGTTCTCCTTATACTGAAGCATTTGGCCTGTGAAGTAGCTACTAAAACTGTAGCTTTCTTGAACTGAAATGAGAATTTATGGATTATACTTTTTACTCACTTGACCAGGTGGATGACAATATTCCACTAAGAGTAATGCTGCTCCTTATGGATGAAGTCTTTGATTTAAAGGAAAGAAATCAATGGTTAAGAAGAAATATAAAAAATCTGCTTCAGCAACTTATTAGAGCAACATATGGTGACACAATTAATAGGTAATGCTTTTCTTAAATAGAGCGATTGTGTGAGTGAGACTGTGTAGAATGTGTGTATAAATCTTTTTTGGTATTACTAAGTTATTGTGATAGAGATCTGAATGCACTCCCCTTTGAAGAGGGTCAATAAACCAAGCACAAATATGGTGTAAAATGGAGATAAACACGGAACATTCCTTAAAGACAAATTGCAGTAACTTTTATGCTAGAGAGCTTCCAAAAGAGCTTTCACATTATCAACAAGAGTTCACATTTCTGTGAATGTAACTTAATACTGATGGTGTCTGTGCTTTTTGCCCTGTGTTTTACACTACGCTTTTTGGTGTTAATTCTGTTTGTTACTTTCTGCACTATTTCTATTTACACCTCTTTGATGCCACAAATAATATGCTGGCACTATCAAATTATGTAAACTGTACAGAGCTGCTATGTTATGGTTTTGCTGTTGTACTTCAAAAGAAGAAAAAGGACTGTTTGGGGGTCTGTTCTGCTCCCCATGTTCTCTGTAATTCACATATGCCCTTTTTCATGCAAATGCAAAGCAAATTACTAGTGCTAAATAAGCAATGTTTCTTGCCTTCAGCTTAGAAATCTACTGTTTCCAGGCTTTCCCTTCTAATAATTTGTTTCTGAAATGTAAATAAAAATATAGACCAAAAAATTCTTGAAACAGGATTAGCACTAAATTGTCACTTCGGATTAGTGCCATGAATCAAAAACTTAATTTCTGGCAGGTGAGAAGTAATTTCCTGTTACTTGTGAAGAACATTCCTCATTGTATCATGACTTTTTACCCTTCACAAGTCAATTTTTGATGTTTTCATCATCACTGCTAAACCTATAGACAGTTTTTGTGGTACCAGTAGTGATGCAGCCATGTAATAACAGCACCTTCCAAAAACGTGCTGCCCTGTTGAACAACTCTGAATCCTTTTTGCTCTTTTCAGACTGTAGTATAACTGAGTTTGTGCACAGGCTGGTGTTTTCTTACAGCAGAGATGTGTGCCGAACTGTTTTACCTCGGCATTTGGAGCTATTCCAGGTACTCACAGCTTCCCCAGGTTCAGCAGTCAGACCAGCAGTCAATCCTAACAGATTATTGGGGTTTTAAGGGCATTCTGCAGCAAAATTGTGTTTTCCTGTTTCTTAGAAAACTAAATTCAAATCATGTTTAGGGAAATAGCTGGGATTATGGTGATACACAGATGTTTATATTGTTTCTGTAAACATGCTATATTTGGATATTGTGTGTATGTTGATGAATGAAGGTCAAAGTTTGTGATCAGTCTGTACCTCCTGTTCAAGATTATGAAGTGCATACATAGGTATGGTAATTTGAGATTTTAAGTAGGTTCTTTGCTTACAGAAGCAGAACTTGAAGAGTGCTCCATGAAGAGGAATGCTCTACAAGCAGAACATTTCTCTGAATTGAGTTGCAACATCAGTTTTCCAGACTGCTTAGTCGTAGTACACTTACTTAAAAAGTAGAAACAAAAAAAAAGCTTTCATCACTGTAGCTTTAGGAGTGATCGGTGAGCTTAGACTTTTGTCTCGGCAATCAGTGTTTGCCTTCTGACTGTGTTTTGTATAACCTATTTATGGAGTTGGAGAAAGGTGAAATTATATTATTATTTCGCCCTAGAGTTCTATTTAAAATGCTATACTTACTTGATCTCTGTTTTAAAAATTAAATGAGAGACTTGTTGCTTTGATTTTAGAAAAATAGTTGATCATGTTGATTGGATGACATCTCCTGAGCAAGTAGCAGATGCGGTGAAACGCTTCAGGTATATCTTTTATCATAGATGATAAACATGAAGTACTTGCCAGTTGGTGTCTAATATCTGTGTATCTTTCCTATTCCTTTTATGTGAGGAAATTATTATTACCACAACTCTAGTTGGAGCATATGCTGCTTTTTATGTGTGTAAAGTGCGCGAAGGTAATGTCACATGAAGAATATTTTTGAGGTTTCTCCTCTTTCTTAGAAAGTTCTTTGCTAACCAGTCTAAAAGAGCTAGAGTATGGGTATACTTATGAATTTCATCTTATTACTGCATGAAGTTTCTTGTTTACCTTGCTGAAGGCATGTGCCTGCCTTGTCTTGAAAGGTAAACAATTATTACAGGAAAAAAAAACCCCACAGCTCTAAGCTCATATGCTTTGCATGTGGGCAGATACAACAGAATTGAAGTCCGAGTTTGAATATATCAAATGCTCTGTCATTCTGTTTCCTAAAAGTATTAATGGTTTCTGCAATATTGTTGAGCAAAAGCCACTCCTGCCCTTGCCTTTTTTTTTAAAGTGAAAGAGATAAAGTAGCCTATCAGCCAGAGTGTCATGCTTGACAGATATTTTGTTATTCTTTAATAAAACCAAGTAAAAGTGTACACTTCTTACTCAGAAAGAGAATGTCATTCACCGAGGCTAAATACCTTTTCAGACAGAGGCATATCTTATGCCATGGGCTTTATACTACACTGGAACTACTTCACCTCGGCTTTAGCTTGTTGATAAGTTAACTGCTGTCAGAGGTCTAAAGAAACAATTAATAGACTTAAGCCTGGAGTCTCTCAGTGGCAATAGAGACTGATTGGTAAAGGCAAATATTAGATATTTTATGTAATGACTGTGTGGTATTTGGATGTTTTTGGTGTGTAATATTTTCTTAAATTTTTCTTAAAATTTCTTTCACCTGATTCTTGTACTAAAAAAAGTATATGGTAACTATGAATAGGTTGAGCGTATTGTACTTCTTGCTTTTGATTTCTTTTTCATCTTTTCCCTTTTTTAATATTTGAAGTGTGTGTTAGGTTGTGTGTAAGTTACTTTCTTGTATTTTATGAAATAGCTTTGAGGGGTTAAAAAGAGCCTTTCACTTGATAAAATTTTAATGTATTTTGACAGATTTGCTTTTGTTACAGAGATGCTTTTTGGCCCAACGGCATTTTAGCAGAAACTGTTCCACGACGGGACAAAGCTATTAGAATGAGAACAAGAGTGGCAGGAAAAACCAAATTACTGGAGGTAATGCCAGGTAAGTGAGTCAGGGGTTGAAGCCTAATCATTGTTACCATACTTTGTTACTGGAATTAATGTCAGTGTTCTTGTTGATTGTTGAAAGGAAATCTTGAGATACAAATTGTATTTAAATAAAAAGGTTTTTAATTATTAAAGCACTGAACATTTTCTCAGGTACTGTGACTTTGCAACGGTAATTCTCTTAGAACCAACCTGGTATCTAGTTTTACTAGAGGACTGAAGTTTTTTGCAGCATAATTTCATGTAGCGTAACATGGTTCCACATATATAGTGTAAAACTGAAGTAATTTTCAGAAATCCTTTCTACTGTAAGAGAACTTTTAGCTTAGTCATGTTTTGTGTAACAGAGGCACAGTTACTTCAAATTCCAAGCTGCATAATTTGAAAGACTTACTATTCAGTTTAAGTTCCTTAACATAGAAGCAGAATTTAGCTTAAGCTTCTGTGTAACTTTTATTTTGTAGATGAACTGAAGCACATCATAGGTGCTGAGACAACACGGAAAGGCATTCTTCGGGTCTTCGAAATGTTCCAGCACACTCAACTCAATAAGAGAATGGTGTACGTGTTTCTGGAGAGATTCCTAGAAACCTTATTTCCACAAAATAAGTTCCATGAGCTCTTCAACAAACTGCATTCACGGTCAAAGCAGATGCAGAGGTATAAGCAGAGACTACATTCTACTCAAGCGCCTTCCTTGCAGAAAAGGTGACACTTCAAACCTATTAAGCTGGTGTATGTTTGTCCAGGACTAATTACTTGGGCAGATTCTCTGGGGCTTCAAACTCACATGCTGTTATTTCTGCACCAGTCTTCTAGTGTCACATATTAGATTATTAATGCATCTGTAAGACCTGTGGATCTTCTCATCTTCACTTGTAATTCAACCACTACCAGAAGGGTTTGTGTGTCTTAAATGATTTGGTGCGTCTTCATGCAACTTTGAGAAGAATACTGGCCCAATGTACAAGAATGCTGATTCCTTCCGTTCCTGAGTCGATGTTTTGCCAGCAATGAAAAGTGCCAGACTGTTCAAGTAAAGCACAACCGCGGTGATACAATGGAAGAAAAGGATGTTTTGGCACTGGGAGATAGTGCAATGTGTGAGAATCAGGTGGAATTGGTTCTACGTTATGACTGTTGAAGCTCTGTAGGGCTCTTTTAACATTCCTGTAAAGGCTGAGCTGACAGGAAAAGCAGTCTCTAGAATAGCAGGTTCATAGGAGAGGGGAGAAATAGTTACAGCCCCATCAAAAAAGTACATTTAGTAAAGAAAAGTTGAGGTAATGTGGCTTTTATGCCACATTTACTTCACCTTTCATGTTTTGAAAAATAAACTAACGTTAGACCTAATGGGAGTCTCAGTAAAGGCAGAGGTGCAGTAGAAATAAACCCTTTATTCTGATTATTTTGTAGCTTTAAGAGCCACATTCTGCTCTTATGGCACCTGGCATACATTTTGCATGTAAGCTCAGTGGAGAAGGGGCATGATACTTATGTTCACTTGGCGTATTTGAACATATGTCAAGTTGACCGCTGTAAAAGGAAGGGAGGGGGTACATGTTTCAGAGAGGATAGACATTGTCTTAGAAGTTTGAGGAAATTGCACTAAGACACAGCTTACACGCAACTCCCCACTAAAATTTGGAACTTTTTTTGGATGTAGAAGACTATGTCCTACTTAATTGAAAGATTCCTTACTTTTTAGTGTGTAAGCCTCATATGGAAAAATATTAGAATTAGTTGGTTCCTCACAGGTAAAAGATTTCATTAGTCATATGCAAACACTTGGAAATTCCTGAACGCATCTCATTGTATATATGAAAATAAAAAGGAGATAAAACTACAATATTTTTTTATATAATTTTTTTATTTTTTGCATAGTGTAAAATTTTAATAAAAATTTGACATCAAGGCCCCACATCCATCTGGTTAGTTTCACTGAAGAATTTCTGTCCAGTTAAAAATAAAGTAACAACTGAATCATCCTTTTTGGCCACAGCATATCTCAGTTTGTGTTTTCCTTTTCGTAGTCCCCTACTGTTTGAGCACCGCTGTCTGGGTGAACAGAAAGTTAATCCTATAGAGTCCGTTTTTTTCTGAATGCTAAACACGGGGTAAGATACAGCTATTGATTAAGGATCCTTACAGTAATCTGTGTCTAAATGGGAACAAATGATCCTTTAATGTGAGGGAGGAACATAGACCTTTTATGAAAGCATTCTAAGAGAAGATAGAAGGCTCTCAAAGGACCTAGTTAAATTGACTGAAGCCTCTATATAGATCATTTTTTCTCATGGACTCTATTAATGCAATATAGCCTTTTATTATACTACTTATGATGATCATATTGTACTGTTAACATTCTCATACAGTATGCATGGGCTCAAGTGCACTTGTTTTTTTTTTTCCTCTGTATTGCAGAAATAAATACTGTAATTGAAATCCTTTTCTTTTATAATCCCTAGGAAGACAAGTTGGTAAATCTGTAAGAACCCTTCCCCCTTCCTCTCTGCAGGTTCTGTAGAAGTGTGATGACAAAATGCTGTTGAATTTAACAAAATCCTTGAGTTCTGTGTGAAGTAAACAACATAGCCAGCTCCTCTTGTTTACATGCGTGTATCTTCCTCTGATGTCAGGGTGCTCCAGCATACCCGACGTCTGGCTGATGAAAGATCGTTCAGCACTTGTTCATGGCGATATAGTAAATATATCATAGATCCTTACCAAATCTAATTTATGTCTTTTAAAATCACTGAATTTGTTACGCAGTATGAAAGTGGGAAGTTCAAATACTGTTTTGTCAAATCTGTGGAACCTTTTATTTATCTATAGGTACCATGAAAAATTTCAAGGGAATAGCGATCATGTGCAAATTTGGGATTTTTTTTTTTTTTTAATTATCTGGTACATTTATTTACAAAAATAAAATAATATCTCTAGGAATGTGAACTGAACATAATATGCCATGTTTATTTGTCGTTTTACTTAATGAATTTATTACATATATACACCTATACACACATTTATATACATGTGTGTGCATATGTATATATGGACTGAAGTTTTGTCTTCTGTATTTAATTACAGAATGTGGCTTCATAATTCAGTGGTGCCTGTTGGCTGGCAAGAATCATCAGAAATGAATACTTTGTGTTAAAAAGAGTTTGTATGTATCCTCATTTAAATGGTTTTCCTGTTGACGACTTAAAACACCTGCCCTGTCAACCCATGCAGCCTATTATTCTAGAAATTCTCCACAACTGAATGTTCATCTACAGCACTTAAGTGTCTGGGTGTGTTTTCTGGCCTTTGGGTGCTGTGACTGGCCACTGAAAATTGTGCCGTTGTCAACAAATGCACTTGTTTTAGCCTTAATTATTTTTAAGAGAAAATGAGCAATTGAATTTTTCATTTGGTTCATCCTCAAGCTTGTGCTGCTGGTGTTTGCTAGACCTAAACAGTAAATTTTAAGTGCTACCAGAATGTGTACCAAAATAAAAACACGTGGATTCCACAATCTAAATTTTAATTTTGTGCAATATTTTCATTTAATGCATGTGTATTTGAATAACTGAAAATAAATGAATTTTTAATGTTTTGAAGTCTAGGTTAAAAATGTCTTCTCAGCTGAACAATTTTGCATTCTGTTGTTGTGTTAGTTTTTTTAAGGACTTGTTTTAAAAGTCTTATTTGTTACTCCTTTGTTAATTCCCTTGTTCTCAATGATCCTTGCTCATCTGAGCAAAGCTCATGCATTTCAAGGGAAAAATGTGAAGAGCACATCTCATGAATTTAGCTGTTATGAATTACTTGTGCATATCATTGTACAGTAAGTGTCAGCTGTGTGCCTAATTGTTCTCTTGATGCTTTTTCCCTCCCTTCCCCCTCCTCTCGTTTCCGTAACAAAAGAATGAACATGAAACAGGCTGCCATGGTCACTTCTACTGAATGGCAGAGGACTCTGAAGGTTTTTTTTTTTTTGGAGTTTGCATTTATGTTCTGTCCAATAGAAAGCTAAAAAGTTACACTAATAAAGTATTAACAGGATTATTATGAGTCTCTGTTTACTTCTAAAATAACTTTTCTCACTAGCAGGTACCAATGTTCCTCAAGTCTGGACAAATCACTAAAGCATTGCTGTTAAGTGCTGCTTAAATAAAACAGTCATTCCTTGATTTTTTTTTTTTTTCTTAAAACAGTTTATAAACTGATTTTGCTTTTAACAAATTAATACCTACAGTCATTTTCAAGCAGTATTTGCAGGGAGTCCTGTATTTTAAAAGGACATGTGCAAAAATAGTGGAGTTGCATGGGGTAGGAGGTTTTTTATACTGTTGGGTTTTTTTACTCTTTGGCTTTTTCCCCCTGGGTTTATGTTTGCAGCAGCTGGATCTACCATGGGAACACAATTGTTACCCTTGATGTATTTATTCCAGCTGTTTCACATTCATCAAAAAGATGTCCTGAGCTGCAGAGATGTTATAATAGTTCTTTGACCCTGGAGTAAAGTGTTTACCATTTTCACTAACTTACATGCTTTTGGTAGAGGGTATAGACACATCTCATCCACTAGCTGATTGCAAGTTCTTATTTGTTGAAGCTGTTCTCCTAGGATCACTTCATGGAAAGAAATTAACTCTATTATCAACTTCCTTTAGAAGACTTAAAAATATCTGCTGTTTGCTAAGGGCGGGTAATGTGTGTCTGGGGCTTATTTAACTCTCCAGTCCTATCCTGTTGTCTGTTTTTTATTGGTTTTGATGTCTAGTGAATGTGTGAGAACTGGTAAAGTTTTTGTAAAGTTTGGTAATCAGCATAACTCTGCATCCATTTATTTGACTACAATTTTCACTATTTATCTCTTGGAAGAAAGGTAATCGTGTAATGAAAACAATGAGTTCACTTCTGTTAATTATTTAGAAAGAAATTAAGCTTTATTTTTCATGAAACACTTGAAACATCTATGTCACTGCAGTTTACACCACCCACACATAAAAATGTATTTGAATACTTTCCTATTCTAATATCTCAAATAACTGTTTCCCATGCATGCTGTATCTCTTTGAATTACTATGGTATGTTGGGGTTGAGATGATCTGCATGGGTCAGTTGAATTATTTGATATCTGGTTCAGAAAGGGCTAACTGGAATTTTCCTCTGACGTTAAAATTTGAAGAAGACATAAATTAATTCCGAGATTGGGTTTAAGTAGAAAACTAGATTATATTGAATTTGTTCACAATCAAGAGCGACTTATTAGGAGTAAAAAATGCAGCTTTCGAAAATGTTTTGAAAACAAGTCCCGAGTAGTCTTTTGAGTCTGTGTTTGTAATTTTCTCAGTTTAAACTCTAGAAACATGTTAATCTGAATTAAATAGAGATGCACCAATGGAATTTTCTGTTACCAATTTACTGGTGTTATAGCTAAGAGATTCTGATAAAACAATGAGAATTGGGAACACTCTTCTTCATGTAGAATATGTGGAAGATGATTGTACGAGTTACCTCATTATTCCATGCACAGAATAGCCAGAACTCGAAAGAAACATTTATTCTTTCCGTTCTTTGTCTTAAAATAGCCAGCTAGTACTCAGGTAGGTACAACACTTTCTTTACACAAGTCATCTCACATTGAACAGTTACAGGTTTCTTATTTTTCAGTTTGAAGGTGAAGTTAGAATTTGGTTATCAATGACAACATCTCCCTTTTTTATTTCAAGGACATAATAGAAAATATTCCTTTATAGTCTTATTTTAAAATTGGCTTCACATCTTACCTGCTCAATGTTACGTTCTCTATGTTGATTTAAATCACTGGCTTGCCAGTAATCCCTACCTTCATTTTTGCAGACAAACAAGGCCTGCTTTTACCTAATAGTAAAACCACAGGTATTTTGGGGAGACAGGGATGGAAACTTCATTCAGTATTCTACTGTCTTGTGTAATCTTACCTGTGCAAAGTGAAACTGGAATGTCATACAATTTGGAATTGACCATTTTTTCTGACTATTTGCAGTGCAAAGTAAAGGAAACTTGGGCCCAAGGTTCTGCTGCGTATCACATATATAAAAAGAAAACAAGGATATTTTTCTTATATGAAGGGTCTAAGTGATGCTGAGGCTTCCAGTTAACAGTTGTGCTAATTGTCTTTGGATGTGTTACGGCAAAACTCTTCTGCTAATACCGTGCATGCAGCCTGCAAGAGTGGGGGTTTATCGACTGGGTTTCTTTAGAACCGGGGCGTGGGCTCTCATCAGTGAAAGAACTTGCTGAAGTACCTGAGTGATTCCAAGTGATTCCACATACAAACATTTGTGCTATTTCACTTGCTATAGAATTTTTTTTTTTTTTAGTAGTATTGATACTACCAAGAATATAGTCTCCAGAGAGTGTGTCGTCTTGAGCCATAAGAAGTATTGAAGAAGTTAGACGTATAGAAGAAGTTCAGCAGACGACTGTGTAGGTGAACTCTTTTGACTTGACAGTATTGGGATCAGGAGTAAAATTCATGGATGATGCTAAAGAGGTTATCAAGTAGTATTTGTTCCAAACAAAGCAGTGGTTTATTAAAGTAAGAATGCATTAACAGAATTAGCCGAGCAATCATTTTATTTCTTAAGTTGAATTTTTGGTACCTCATATGGCATGATTTTAATTGTGGCAAAGGCTGTACCATGATTGAAACACTAGAATTGATCTCATAGTAATCACAGGAGGTTGTCACAATAGATCATCACTACATTGTATGGACTAGAGTGCAGGTGGACATCAGACAGGAAAGCATTTGCCAGATTTTTCTGACTCTGATGGCAGAGACGAACTTCTGTGTTTTTGTCCAAATCACCAACAGAAAAATGAAAACAAAACCAACCAACAACACCACTAACACAACCAACAACAATAAATTGATTTAAGTACGGAAAGAGATACCACTGTCAGGAATCTGACTCTTTAAACTTGTATTAAATTTTTTATTTCTCTCTGTGCTGTTACTGCTGCTACTGATTGAGCACTGGTTGAAATGATTCGTGATCTACTTGCTGGGTGGACAACTAATAGCATGACTATTTAATCTCAAATGTAATTCACTGCAATTTGTAGAACTCATACGTGAAACTGTTCTCAGCAATTTCCTTTATAACTGGGTTTCTTGTGATCAAGGGAAGAATTTAAAAGAATCAATATGGGCAGTTTAGCAAAGTGAGGTCTCATGTCTAGTTTGATTCTTTGTATTACTTGGATTTGTGTAATCTGAAGTCTCTGAGATGGACTCTGTCATCTGTCCGTTCTATGTAGCGTATTGAATTGAGAATACTGGATAATGAGGGATGTTGTAATACCAATAGAGGCCGTGTGTATCGTAGGGGCTTTACTGCAGTCTGCAAAGGAGAGGGAGGAGGGATTGCTTTGCTTTCCTTTTTACCTACTCTAATTTTTAAAAGGTGGGATTGATCTTGGGACAGTTTTCAACAAAAATGACATCAACATCAGTTGTACTGCGTGCACGTTCATTTGACTTAAGGAGTAGTGTCATTTCTTGATAACACTAGGGGGACAAATTTCTTCTTCACTGGAATCTCTCTGGAGAAAAGGCAGAACAGAAACATGGCTGAATTCAGCTGGCAAAGTCACATCAGCATTAGTTTTAGTTTTTAAGCCAGAGCTCGATTATTACTCCTGCAGCGATCCATGTGAGGGGATTGCTCTTGCAAACTTGTGTAACGGTAGGTGAAACGCTATCAGTGAACACACGGTTCTCTTCTTACCACACCTTGCTCTGCCCAGGCTTTCTCTGTCCGTTCTGGTGGTGTCTTGTGTGCCAAGGGACAAGACAATAGTTACACAATCACTGTAAATGGCGTAAGAAAATGCGAGCGGGTTATAATCCTATATACAATATCATCTACTAAACCCATAGTTAAGAAAACTAGTTGGCTGATTCGTACGTAAATAACTTGACAGTCACAGCTTCAGCTGTCTGTGCTGAAAAGAAATCCTTAACTTGATCTTCCTTGTGAGATTGTGCGCTATTGTGGCCGCCATAACAGGTTTTTTTTTAGTATTGTGGACTAGGAATCCATAAGAAGCTACATTTTAATTTATAAATTATTTTAGCTGAAAACTATTGTACTGATGATTTATGCCAAGTCAAGTGATAGTTTACTGAACTGAGATGTACTCTCAGAATGGGTCCTTAAACCAGTTTCTTGATAAAACAAAACACTAAATTTGAACCTATCTAGTAACAGCCTATGAAGTACAGTATTACCTTAGGGAATTAAATAAACTGAAAATAAAGCACTGCAGAAGAAAAACTGAGATGGGTCAGAAATATCCCTTAATTTCAGAATTATTTTGGAAGCTTAAAAATAAATACATTTAAAAACAAACAACGAATAAAGAAACCACAAAACTTCATGCAGCTCCTCAGTTTAGGACCCATTTTCAGAAATACATTTTCAATCTAACTTATTATGCAAAGACAACTGTTAACATATTCACTTCCTGCAATAACTTACGGAGAGGAGCAGTATCATTTGACATCGAGAATGTGCTACTCTACAGGCTTTTCCCAAATTAAAACAGAAAAATTGGTAACAGCAGTCATATTCCTGCAACAATTACAAACTACTAATAGTGACGACGAGCTCTGTAATAGAATGAGGTTATAAGGATGGAAAAGCCCTGAGCTAACAGGTTTCAGCGGCGGTAGTCAGTGCTGGTAACTTAGATTAACTTCTGCAGAGCAAATTAGCAGCCTATTTAATAATATTCACCACCTCATAAAAACACTGCAATTTTTAGAAATTCTCAGAGCTGACGGAAGACAAGAAACATTTGCTCAGGGAGAACAGGGCTGGGCAATTTTCTTCTTTCTTGACCTGGAACGCTGAGATCCTCTACAAAGGGAAGCTCTGGAGATAACACTGGCCTCTGTATCTTCCAACCAAAACCAAAACAAGCCCAAATAAAAATCACTAAAAAACCACCAACCTCCCTTCCCACCCCAACACTTCAAGCTTTCACATCGCTTATGCTGAATATGCTGTAAATAATTGAACTTCACAGGTTTGGAATGGCATTCTCTTTAATGGTCTGTTTATTTTTTTGTGCATCTCCAATATTGTGTGCATGTTGGGTTCTGCCACAAACATTTCACATTAAGCATTTCACATCAGAGAGTTACTATTTCATGAGAAATACTCGTTTGCTTTCTCATAAACTATTTGTAGGTTTTGCCATAGACTGAGAGAATTACTCTTCAAATAAACTGCATAGTCTTTGTAAACTGTGTTTGTTGACCATGTAAAAAATTAGTTCAGGCTGTGTTGGCCAGTTGGCTTATCTAGAAAATATTTGCTTTTTTGTTAGGAGACAAAATGGATTAATTAGCACCACTAGGAATTGCCAGAGATAATGTACAGTTTTTCACTGATTTTTATTCCAATCTGCAAATCCCATGTTCCTTTTTCCAGGAAAACTAAAACAAGGATTTCTGAAATATACACTCGTTACCACCTTTTGTAACATCAGGGGTTTTATACTTTGTGTAACAATTTTGTATATTTCTGTAGTATGTTTCAATGCAAAGTATTAAGTACAAACAGATCCTTTTTCAGTCTTTTGAGGAACTGTATAATTTTGAAATTGAATATGAGGAAGCAAAGCATTATGCTGTTGATTTTTCGTTTACAGAAACGACAATGTTAATGTCTATTTCAAATAATTCTTTTTGATTGATTTCTAGATTTTTTCTTTTTAAATCTCATCATAGTACTTTGATATTTGCTACTAGATGTTACATCAGAAGTGGTTTTAAAAAGCTGCTATACATTTGCATGTCTTTTTCAGTGATATTGAATGTTTTCTGATACTTGGAATGTTTTCCGTGAAGTTGCTCTTGAAATATGGACAACATAAGGACCTTTATGGTGAGTGGTGCCATAGATCCGCGCATTGCAAGAGCACTGAACGAGCTTAAAGGTAGAGAGGTTGTGTCTGTAGAGAAGATGTGGGCAAAAAATTGTGTTTTGTGGCAATTACAGATGTTCAGAGCATGGAAATACATAAGTTGTTAAAGAACGCTTTTTCAGTATAAATGCAGAGAGGGACGCAGAGTGAAATCTTGGCTAACAGAAGCTGATAACAAAACAGTAATACAAATTTCACATTCATTAGTTTCTGTCTTTGAGCCCAATTTGGCCATGTACACTTTTCCCTTCTACATGGTGGCAATTCCTTAAGTTAATTGAGAACGAAATCTCTCTTAGGACTTTTATTTCTAGGCATGTCTCTAATGGGCCTGGAATAATTTCACTTAAATGAATCTTTATTACAAACAATTCCACATGCAAGATAAATTCCATTGCTTAATACTGATAGCCTGCTACATCTTCTAGGTAATTTCAATTCACAAGACCTAACAAGAAAATCTTGCAAAAATAACAATAAGTACCTGAGATTTCCAACGTTTGCTTAGTATAAGATGTCAAGTTAAAAAAAAAAAAACAAAAGGTTCTATTGATTTTTTAAAAAATGTGTTTCGAGCAAACCGGACATTGCTAGTCTTGTTTGTGCTTAGTAGGTTTTGCTGCGGCAGCTACTGTTTACTTAGTGTAGGAATATGTATGAGAGACTGTTTTTTGTTAAACTAACTAAACCTACCAAAAATTTAAAACAGTTCCAAATACATTTAAACCAGATAAAATATTATTTAAAACACGCTCTGTTTCAATTACGTAGTTAATGCTTAAACATTTTTAATTCCTCAGGTTGGCTTGTTATAAGTGCAGCCAGGATAGTATGCTTCAAAAAGCAAAATTATTTTGGAGGAAATTGCTTACTGCAGATGTGCATTGAATAGCATGAGATCAGGTACTCATGGACAGGCAATGAAGTTACTGAGAGCAATTAGGAAGATGTGGGATAGAGGAGCTGAAACTCAAATGTAACCCTCCTTGAATTGTAGAGGTTTGAAAGAAGTCAGGCAGTGGAGTTCTTGGATCTGCACCCTTCTATCCATCCTTCCCGCGCCCTGCAGAGTGTTTTGGTTCTGGTTTATGGCTTCAAAACTCAAGGAGCCTGTCTCTTGGCTTGATTTGCTGCTGACATTTCACAATAGTCGGTCGTATGAGATGAAAACAAATACTTTAGAAATATTTATGAATTTTGATCCAAAACTTCATGACGGCAAGTTCCAGACTTCTGTTCTCATTTAATCTAACCCTGAACCACATTCCCAGTCTACATTCCTCTCCCTTTACAAAGTGTTTTTTATGTGCTGTGGTTTTTATCAGTGTGTGATGGACCAAAAGTGCCTAAGATCTGCTTGGCATAAAGAAAGTGATTGTATATGTCAGTATGAGCAGTGCCTGCGGTAATGGAGCTGCGTTGGGGGAAAACTGACACACAGCAGGTGTGCGAGGAATAAGCAAAAACATTTTATTATGATAATGATCATGAAACTGAAGGCCAGAGAATGCAAACTATTTCTAAGGCCCCTGACGTTTTCATCAAGTGGTCTTACGGTACGCGCTTGCCATCATCTGTTCAGCTGCGGAGAGTTTTGAGAAAAAAAACGTTAATTCAATGCTGCTGTATTTAACAGAGCCCCAAAACTTCATGTTATCACATGAAGTCAGTGAGATAAAAATAAGCAGAAGGTGTAGTTAGAAGAATTTTTTGCTGAAGCATTTGGGCTCTGTGCATCATAGCGTGTTTGCGGGTGGCATGCGTTTTGCAGTTAGCCTGGGGGGTGGGAGGGAGTGTGATACTGACCCCACAGGACAGGCTGAACATTTGCAGGAGCCAGGTGTCATCAGGTTGGGTATTTCCTTGCATTGCCGCTGGTAAGCTCCACCAAAATTATTTTTTCTGCTAATTCTAGTGGGTTTGGGAAAAAGAGAAATGTCTGCCCTGTGGCCACAGACCCTGCTTAACAGACCTGCAGATCCTTTTGTTTCAAAGGAGACTTTTCTGCAGTTACCAGGGCTGGGGGTGTATGAGGAGGTTGTCCTGGGTTTAGCAGTTAGACCTGGCGCATCATCTATTTAATGTTACCCTACCAGAAGGCTTTGTGTCAGGGACCACTTTGGCGTCTGAATTTGGCTCCAGAGAAATGACCGGTTTGAAAGCAGGCTGATTTGCTGAAAATCTGTGGCAGCTTCCTTGCTAGGAGAGAAGCTCAGAGCAGGACCCACTTGTGCAGAGCCTGTGCTGAGCAGAAGTCTTGAGAAACCTCCTGTGATCCCTCTGGCTGAGGAGCAGCCAGGCTCAGCGCGGAGCCTGCAGGAGCCCCCATGCTCGGGCAGGAGAAGCTGCCTGGGCAGTGGAAGGGGAGTTTTGTGGTGTGACCAGCTAGAGCTCCAGTGGAGGGACGATGTTCAGGTGTAGTGGTATCGGGGTGACCTCTCGCTCCCTCCTGGCTAAACCCTTTCTTTCAAGGACCCCAAATGGAGGTGATCCAGAAATCACAGCCCTACTTGCAGAGGTGGGGGAACAGTGCCAGTCTCTGCAGGGAGTCACCGCGCCTGTTGTTCTTCATTTCAGTGTTTCCCAGGAACTTCAGGATAGTGCCCATGAGTTTCAGCTTATTGTCAGAATAACAGCTATTAAGACAGCCTTGAGTGATGCAGATGACTAAATCCGTTAATTTGCCAGTGTGATGCTACTTTAAAGCCCTGTGTTTAGTGCTACTTCTTCTAATAACTAAAAAAAAATAAAAATCAAATTTCAGTCACCCAATGTATACATATATTTTTGCCTCAGTGTATCAGTCTGGCCAACCCAGCTCCACAGCAGTTGGACACTTTTACCCCCTTGAAAAAAAACTTGTAGCTACAGGTGTTTTTCTTTTTCCGTAGTGGGGTTCTGGAAGGTCACAGAAGCATGAAATCTATCCTAATTCAGCTTAGCTACTAATCACATAGAGAGAAAGGAAAGTGTGACTGAGTATTGAGTAAATGTCAGTTGGCACCTGTTTTCACAATCTCAATTTGTTTTTCTTCTCACAGTATATTACACCTCTTAATTTAATTTGTGACTGGCCTTTTCTCCTCCCAGCTGTCCGGGGCCGCAGTGCACAGGTTCCAGCTGGTGTTACTGGGGGCTGAGCTCAGCCCAAGGACAGAGCTCAGCAAATTACCCAAGTCCCGCTGCTGCCCGGAGTCTCAGCACTCTCTGCTTCCTTATCTCACTTACAGGCTGGTAATTTGATTCCCTGGACCTGAAATGGAGTATGCATATTTCAAATACCTTTAAAAAGTCTTTCCCATCCTAACTATGTTGTTTTGGGATTAAAATGGACTTTAAGTAACAGAGTGGCCCATTCAGCAGCTTTTCAATAATTACGGTGCTAATGTTGGTTTAAGTTTGTTTTTTTGAACAGAAAAATTCCTAATGGTATTTGCAGAAGGGTAGGCTGCACGGCAGTTGTGAGGGTATCGCGGGTAAGGGCTGCATTCTCCTTCCCTTCTATGTGCAAGCACACAAAAAGCAGCAGGGCTGGAGAAATCCAACATCCCACCCCTGTGCCCCAGAAAAGTTTAAGGCAGTCCCAAAGTGACGTTCAGAGAAGTAGCAAATTTAATTTCTTGGACGTCAGGCTATGATAGCTTAATTCTTCCTCTCCAGAATAGCTATCTTCAAAAAGAAGATGCATGGCTATCTGGCAAAATTAATGGACAGACTAAAAGACAAGGAATTTGCAAGATACAGAGGCCAGTGTTATCTCCAGAGCTTCCCTTTGTAGAGGATCTCAGCGTTCCAGGTCAAGAAAGAAGAAAATTGCCCAGCCCTGTTCTCCCTGAGCGAATGTTTCTTGTCTTCCGTCAGCTCTGAGAATTTCTAAAAATTGCAGTGTTTTTATGAGGTGGCGAATATTATTAAATAGGCTGCTAATTTGCTCTGCAGAAGTTAATCTGAGTTGCCAGCACTGACTACTGCTGAAACCTGTTAGCTCAGGATTTTTCCATCCTTATAACCTCATTCTATTACAGAGCTCGTCGTCACTATTAGTAGTTTGTAATTGTTGCAAGAATATGACTGCTGTTACCAATTTTTCTGTTTTAATTTGGGAAAAGCCTGTAGAGTAGCACATTCTCGATGTTAAATGATACTGCTCCTCTTCCTCTCCGTAAGTTATTCAGGAAGTGAGTATGTTAACAGTTGTCTTTGTATAATAAGTTCGATTGAAAATGTATTTCTGAAAATGGGTCCTAAACTGAGGAGCTGCATGAAGTTGTGTGGTTTTTTAAAATTTTTGTTTGTTTGTTTTGTTGTTGTTGTTGGGGGGAGCGGGGTATGGGATTGGGGCTTCATGGGAAAAAATTGAAAAACACTTAATTTAGAAGCAATCCTGTTCAGCACAATCTGTAGCTGCAGACGATGTTCGCAGAGCAGCCATCGGGCACACGATCTTGCAGGTGGAAAAGGCAAAGACCTGGATGGAAGCTGTGGCTGAGCTGTCAGCCCTGCCAGCTTGCAGGGACCATGTAAGGAAGGTCTAGAAACTCTTCTAATTTTCCCCAACCCCCAAACAATTACCTTGTTTTATTAAGGGTGTCCCCATATCCTACTTAGTTTCAGCAGGTTGTTCTTCGTTGCCCTTCTCTGTGTTTCTTGCCTACACGTGTCTGTAAAAGCTCCTGGTGGGCAAGAGAACAAACATCTATTAAAATGTTACTCTCATTCTACAAGCATTTAGTGGATGGAGGACAGATATTTGAGAAGAGGCAATCTTTCAGTCTTCAGGTTTTGATTTTCAGTAAGTCTCTTCTTGCATATGATGACTAAAGAGGAATTTTTAGAAAAGTCACTCCTGTTCACAGCCGGTTACTGCTTGAAGCTTGAAACTTAACAAGTGTCAAGGCTGTCATCATGCAGGTTATTGTAGCTTGCTTTTTCCCCTGGCCTTGGCAAGTGCAGTCCTACCTCTCCAGAGTGCTCTCACAAAGACCATATTTTAAACTTAGGCTATTATAATTTTCTGCTTTCCTTCTGTAGCTCCCTTCAGAGTACCTGGTCTTTTTAGTCCCCCAGAACCTGTAGAAGCAGTAATTGTGACAGGAAAAATTAAGCCACAGAGATCCCATAATGAAGTCTGAGAAGTCCTCTTTGCTGTGTTTGGCACATGTTATTTTAAAAGCCTCCACATACTTGTTTTGATTCGCAGTAGACTTTTTTTTTTCCCCCAAGAAGCTGTCCCAGCTGTACTGTTTTATTCTCCTCTTAGACCTACTTCCTGTGTTCAGCAAGTGTTTCTACAAGCAAACGTGGAGCAGAGTCTGCTCCCCAGGTGAAGCCCGGCGACTGCTGGTGCCACTGAAGACTGGGCCTGCTTGCCTTCCTAATCACCCCTCTGTGATGTGTGACATCCATCTACTGCGTGGTAAAGGTGTGTTTTGCCGACATTCATCTTCCGTGTAGTGCCTGATATCTAACGATATTATGCCAGTGAAATTGGAGGCTTCCCTGTGTTTTGCATCTGCATTTTGAATTTCCGTATATTCTCCTTCCTCTCTCCTAGCCTTGCAGGTTTGCCATAATAGAGCTATTAAGCTGGCTTTTTCTTGTTGTTTATTTGCCTGTGTTTACTTACATTTCATACTGATTGCCACCATTTCAAATAAAAAATGTGCCAATGGTAAGGCCCTATTTTGACAGATATCCAGCTAAACTCAGAAAGCGAAAGGTTTGTATAAAATGTTGGAAGAGATTTCTGACTTGCTGGCAGTCTTTCCTATCCCTTGCCTCACTTTTCTGTGTCTATTTCAACTCTTACTTTGAACCATACACCTTCAAAAGGTATCCCTGGGCTGATATTACAAATATTTTTACTTGTGTGTGTATTGCTGGTCAAATAAATGACTGCTAAAATTCCATCACGTGTGGGTTAGTCTGTGGAGGCTGCTGAATTTCTCTTCCATTCTCTCTGATGAAGGATGCTGCTGCTGAAGATTGTCACACTGAAATAAAGAAAACAAAAACGAAGCTTGGAAAGGAAGTTAACACTGGGGAAATATATTTGCCTAATTAGCATTGGTGAGAGTGGGCTGGACCAAACTTTGTAAGACCATTCTGTCTCCTGATTAACTTTTATTTTTCTAAGTGCAAAGGAATTCTACAGTAAAAGTCCAAAGATTAGGGCACTTGGCTCAAAAGCAGCATCATTGAAAAATAAGCTTTCTCCCTTTCCTGCAGTAAAAGAGAAGTTGCTATTCTGAGTATTTCAGCCCCGGCACATCTTGAAAAGTCATGAGGAGTAACATCCAAACAAAGTCTGTAAGGAGCAGTGGTTCATCCTTTTCCTGTGAGGTGTGGGGAGGCAGAGAAATTTGGTGGAACGCTTCTCTCGAGAGGAGCCAAACGATCAGTCAAGAGAGGCAAGAAGGTTTCCCAGTTGAAAGTGAAGCAAGATTTTGTACAGAATTTATTTTATCTACTCTGGATAATTTAGTTCCGGAAGGCCCCTGCTGCAGAGATACTGCAGTGTCTGTATGATTTCTCCTGTCTGAGATGAACAGCTCCTGCCCTGTGCTTCTTAAATTGCTCATACACAGCTCCACTGCCCACCCCAGCGTGGTGGGGGAAGGATGCAGTAGGCCTTTTACCATGCGGTAAAGGAGCCGTAAAGCTGGTGAAGGGTCTAGAGAACAAGTCCTCTGAAGAGCGGCTGAGGAAACTGTGGCTTTTTAGCCTGGAGAACAGGAGGCTGAGGGGAGACCTGATTGCTCTCTCAGCTACCTGAAAGGAGGTTGTAGCATGGAGGGTGTTGGTCTCTTCTCCCAAATAACAAGTGATAGGACAGGAGGAAATGGCCTCAAGTGGCATCAGGGGAGGTTTAGATTGGATATTAGGAAAAATTTATTCACAGAAAGGGTTGTCAGGCATTGGAACAGGCTGCCCAGGGAAGTGGTGGAGTCAACATCCCTGGAGCTGTTTGAAAGATGTATAGATGTGGTGCTTAGGGACATGGCTTAGTGGTGGAGTTGGCAGTATTAGGTTTATGGTTGGACTCTTTTGAGAGTCTTTTCTAACCTGAATGATTCTATGATTCTCTGAATATTATCTGAAGCCTCTGCTGCTGAAGGAGATGGCCTGGGCAGTCCCTGGTTGTTCTTGCCCTGCTATCTGCCCTAAGGACAATATGGAGGACCCCAGGAATGTAGTACCCATGTTATTTCACTGGCTCGCCCATCTACGCCCACTTGGATATTTGTGCACAACAGAGAACAAGATCTGGTGTTTAAGGTCTTTTGATCGCTGTACCTGATAAGTGATGTTTGTTCAAGCTGTCTTTGTTAAATGCATCCCCCTGCCTCTCACTGTTCAGGTTTTCTAACAATGCATTTTTAGATTAAGCATGCTTCGCTACAAAATCTACTTGTTAAAGGAAACTTTGCTGCCTCCATTTTTTATGGCTGACTACCTTAACTTAGAGACAGCTGCAGATTTCCTTGAAATAATGTCTTTTTTCAGAGCAATCGTGACTTTGCTTTTGGCTGCTGGTTCCTGCAATGGTATCATGGCATATAATTAAGGTAGGAAATACGTGACTGTAGTTGTTGCCTGTTGTTGTACGCACCCTTGTTACTGGCAAACCCTCAGAGAAACGAAATGTTCAGATAAGCATGTTTCTCCCAGTGTTGATTGCCAAATCCGAGTTCAAGTAACTCACAATATTTGGGTGCCTTAAGACAGAAACCTGCCCTGTCCTTGTTCAGCTAAAAGTGCTATTAATAACTAAGTGGACTTATTAATAAGTTAATATTTTATGTAAAGAACCTCTTAAATAAGTAATACTTAAACTAACGGATATCTAGCATTTACTGAAAAATGTCTGAGACTTTCCAGGTGCAAATATACCTAATCTAAGAGCACTAAAATATGGTAAACAATACTACTTTTCGTGTTTGAAATGTGCAGATTTTATAGGTGAAATACCTGATTTTGCAAAGTTTTGCTTGGCTGCCTAATTTGCTGTATTCAATCTCTTTCACTACATAACATTGCTTTTCCCCCTGTGCATCTCCACACTCCAGAGTTGAGGCAACTGAGAAGAAAGCAATGGTTACATAAAATTTTGCAAGAAATGCACACTGTCACGATGCTTTTATTCTTACTTCTCACTGTTTTTTGTGGGGCTCTGCTGGGGTTGTGTGTGTGTTAGCGGCCATGCCCCAGCCCGTGCAGTGACCTGCTGTGCCATGGCAGGCCTCTGTTTCACACGTGTGCCCTAATACCAGGGTGAGACGGAGCTGCTGGAGATGACCCGGCTTTGGGGCATCTCTTTGATCCCCCACACATGGCCTGACAGGCAGCACAGCTTGGCTCAGGGAGTACTTTGAAGCAGGAGTGAGGCAGCGGCTCGCTGAGCAAAAGTAAGGAAGCGAGAAACCACTCTCAGGCCTAGAAATGTTTTACTTGTAGGCCCTAATTTCAGTTGTGTTGTGTTCACTTTTGGGGGCGCACAGAAAACTGGTGGCAATCTTTCTCCATCCCTTCCCTGTAGACTGTGGTGTTCTTCTAACAGCAAGGAGAGAGACAGCTTCTGTCGTGCATCAACACGCTGCAGTGCTAGTGACATTCTTCTGTTGATAGCTCATCAGTACCTTGCCAGCTGAATGCTTTTAAAAAGTGTTATTTTATTTAAGTGTCTATGTGATGCAATTAAATTCAAGGGGAGAATTTTGATCATCTTTTTTGGAAAGCTTAGCATGATGATGGTGCCCCCAGCATTTCCCCTTGCAGAGCCATGGCTGCAGGCCTTTCTGGCTATGCAGAAAGAAGTGTGCTCATTTTTTTTTCTTTGATTTACTAAGAGGGAGGGGGTGTTAGCAGAAACCGTAACAAACTTCAGCAGAGGGCACTTCCCAATGAGCTGATGACTGACTGGTTTTAATGACCCTCAGCTTTTCTCTAGGTCATTAACTTTCCTAGGTAGTTATTAATCCCCAGGAAATGTCCCAGGTCTCAACGTTCAGTGCTTAAAGACAAGACAGTCTTCTTGCAGATATTTTTCCTACAAAGCGTCCAAAGCATACATTCAACTATTTATTTTTTACTTTTTTTTCCTTCTGTCCAGATGTTCCAGTGTTTTTTTGTTTTGGTTTGGGTTTTTTTTCAATCTCCTGGAGAAATCTTCTCTTATCTCGGTGATTTATTTTGGCCTTATGTTGAGTTGGGTGGTTGCTGCTATTACGTGTCTGCAGGAGACTGAAGGTTTCCACACCCTTTGGTCTTGGGGCCCTCACTCTCACTTCATTAAGCTAACTGCAAATGTCTATGCACAACATAATGATTGTTGTGCTTTGGAACATAAAATGTATTGGTCTAACTCTTACCTTCTGTCCTTTACAGTTACTGTGCTGTACTGATGTCCAGAGCAACAGCCACTCCCAGGGGGTAGAGAAGTTGATCCCTTTTCAGCTGTTGCCTTTGTAGGTGCAGAACTATTAATACATTAATGCACCCAAAGCCTGACTTGGCACGTCTCCGAGGTACAGTGACGGGAAATCTCGATACCAGGCACATCGTGGGACGTTCACAAGAAACCTCAGCCTCTGGTGCTGTTTGTGGATGAAATCTTCCTTTAACGTTACATGTTTTGAGATCTTTAACATCAGAAATGTTTTATTACTACCTGATTAGATCTCTGTAGAGATCAGTCTCTGGGTCTTGCATACAGGTTGCAAGAAGGAGTTCTTTTTCAAGAGATCCTCAGTCTGGGGTACGAAATACCAAATTATGTGCAGTATTGCGTGTGTAACAGTAATCCCCCGGAGAGCACGTGCACTGGCAAAAGTCATAACCAGGCCCATGACTGTGATGCCTGCGAAAGTTTCCAGTAAAACTGTTTTCTGTGACACACTTTTGTGTCTTGGTGTGTCTCTGTCTGCACCCAAGGACCTGAGAGGGGCAGAATGGCCCAAACTATCACAAAATACACAGAAAAGCTGTGCAAGAAGAGTAGACCTGGGGAGCGAAAAATCATCCAGGCCTCGTGTTTGCTCCAGTTCAATAAGGATCACAGAATTTTCTGTGGTGAATCTCCCATTTCCTTCACTGAGTAAGGTGTTGCAGGTATGATTAGGCCCTGTGCAAGAAATAACTCCTTCCCCTTTATTCCTGGGAAATTATTCTTATTTTCTCTGCAAAACAGGGGTGATTGCTTTGTAGTGTGTTCATTTTTTAATTTTTTTTTCCAAATAATTGTTCAAATAATTATTTTATGTGTTCAGACACCTATTACTTTTCTATCACTCCAGGTTCTTCCAGGAAGCAAAATTCACAGTGTCTTTTCTGTACAGAGCTCCATTGTGCTCATTCTGTGAGGAACAAAAGCTTTCCATTGCCTATACTTCCACTTAAAAAGTTCTGCCCGTAAAAAGGGGCCTATGATCAGTTTCTCAGTCCTAAAAAGTAATTATAAATAAAAGGACAGTTGCAAAATAATTCTACCTACCAAGAACAACTTTTAAAAATGATACCGCTTTCAGTTGAAATGCCCACCCAACTTTATAACACCTTTATCTCTATAGGGTTTTTTTCCCCTTTCATTTGATTTTGTGCTTACAACAAGACTGTAGCTGCCAGTTTAAAATCGAGTGGTGGGGTTTTTTTTGTTTGGTTGGTTGTTTTTTTTTTTTTATTTATTTTTCAGGGGCACAGGTCGCAGTTCTTGCTGCAGGAGTCTGGTCGGAAACGGTGGGAACACGATACAAGATTGCCACCTTCTGAAAGGCCTTGGAAACTGAGTAAAGGGATGCTTTGCAATGAGGGATTTTTATTTGTTTATTATTTTTTCTAAAACCAAATCTTAAGGTAGTAGTCATTATTATTGTCTGCTTTTCTGGCTATGTGCTAGGAAACTGCATGGCCAGTCAAACCTTGAGTTCCTCCACTGTGATGAGTCCGTGATGAGTCCATGATAGCCTGAGAGAACGGTGCGGGAAAGCTGTTGCAATTATGGTGAGAGTGTTCTTCATCAGCTTTAGGCACCTCTGCTGCCCCTTGAAGGCACTAGAACACAGGAGACATACGTAATAACCAATTTGAAGGTATTAAGTAATTATAGACGTGGCAACTGTAACCAATGAGAGCTGTCTTGGCTGCCTTAAAAATGGAAAAAAATTGTAGTGCCTCAAATATTCCTGTGGGCATAAGAAAGGACAAATATTTCATATTTCATCCCTTTAAACAATCTCTTGGCAAATACAATTATGAGAAATGTAGGTGTTTAATAATAAGGCTTAGTTTTCAATTTTTTTTTAAATTCCTTCTTTTAAAGCCTGGAAACGTGTTTAGCAAAGTTTCTTTCAAGCACTGTACTACTGTCTCAGTGTTAAATGTACAGATGTATCGGTAAACACTTGCAGTCCTGTTTAGTTCCAAACTATATTTGACTTCCTTAAAAAGCAGAAACTTCAACGTAAGAACTGAATCTCTTCACTGCTCAGGTAGTGTATAATTGTATTTTTTCAGCAGAGCAAGCAGCGTCACATTTAGTCTCTTACTGCAGTTATTCTTTTTAAAAACATGCATGTAACAGGTAGCATAAGTAATTCTGAAGACAGTGAGGCTAAATACCTTATGACCCTCATGATGCAGTATCTTTTTTAGATAAACTATGTCTGTAAAAATTTTAAAGGGAGTATTTTTCAAAGCTACCTGGCTGGAATCACTGTGTGTGGAGAGCCTCATTGTCAGTTTTGTTCTGCTGTTAAAAATGCCACCAGAAATGGCACTTCTGCCATACCATCACAATGTAAAATTATTTACGAAGACTAAAGTTGCTTCACTGATCTTTTTTCAACTGTAAGGGGTGAGAAGGCAAACAGTATGGAAGTTGTGTAGCTACACATCCAAACTCAGGAGAAACCCACTTATCGAGTATATTAGAGAAGTGGTTAAACGCTCCATCATCCAAACAAAACTATGTAAACTCCATTTACCTTAACTGAACTCTGAGTATGTTAGTGCATTGTATTTTATTTGTACCTCATGCATCTATTTTGCACCAGTACAAATAATTATATGTGATTGCTGGTTACAATATGTCACTTCAAGTGAACTCATATCCACTACATAGAGCTGACTGAAGTCCTCTTATGATGTTACCCTGCAATAAGGAAAAGATGCAGAAAAAAACCTACTCATGAAAGAAACCTTTTCAGTCTATACATTGTTAAGGACTTCCAGAAAACAGAGGAAAAAATAATCCTGAGAGTGCTAATTACTTGCTGTTTGTTGATGAAATGGACGAAAAGAAAAATCTCAAGCTTTTGGAAACTGGACTCCTTCAGTGCTCAGAGGTGACTCTAGTTCGGCCCTATGTTGTTTTTGGAAACTGAGATAGCCTCCTGCAGTGCATGTAAGATGTGGAAAGTGCTGGATAATGCAGTATCTGAAAGTGCCCTCAGTGTTGAGGAGATCAAGCATGATAATCTAGCATGTGTTTAAATTAACTCAGTAAATGTATAAAGCAAGCAGTTTTAAAATCTTGCTTTGAAAAAGAACCAGTTGAGCTAACTTTTCATTGCAGATGCTACTTTGAGTTAAAAAAAAAGAAGTAAAATCCCCATCTTACAGTTTTGGATGATCACGCATTTGGCTGAGGCAATGCGATAAGGCACAGACAGCATGAAACAGAACGAAAAGTTGCCTGGGTTCCACGTTTAATGAACTGACGCCGTGTCAGAGGCTGTTAACGCTCTCCAGTGGTTCGTGTGACAGGGCCGTCCAGTCTCGCGGTGGCTGCGAGATCGCAGTTACAGGGTCAGCATCACGCTTGCTCACTTGGGTACAGCTGGTTTTGTGCAGCTACAGCGGGATGAGGGTCACCTCACCGTTTCCTTCCCAAAGCTGAGTCAAATAGCTGAAGGGTAGATATATCTGCCATTATTTATCTGCTGGGAGTTGCGCTGAACCAACTGGCTCGTTTAAGGGAGGTCCTTACTAGCGTTTCACAGCTGTCTCAGTTACTTCACCGAAAGGAAGAATTTAGACTCCTAACCATGAAGAGCTTGCAAAGTAATGCATTAACTCCTACTAAACTCAGCGCTTGTTCTTCCTTTTGCAGGATTTGCTTGGTGAAACAACAAAATGAAAGTGTATGCGTGGAGACAGACCTGTAGCACTAAGCCTTACTGCTGAAAATTTGAGGAGAGCTGCCAACTAATTAACACATCCAAGAAGCTCAGCTTTCCTGCTGAGTTACAGCTGCAGAGGGACTATTCAGGGAGCTGGTTGTGAGCACAGTGGTGCTCTGTGCCTTTTTCTAAACTTCTGATATCTGAGCAAGTGACAAAATGGAAGAAGAAAAACATTCAAATAAATACTCTTAAAGGACCTCAGGAATTACTTAAAAGTGCCCCTTCCTGTGAATTTCAATACATGATTTAAAATAAATGCTCCACATGAAAACACTGAAAAAATATTTAAGATGGAAGGGATGATTTAGTATGGATTTTCACCTCTAACAGTTATTATTCTGAAACCTTCTAAGAATCAGATTTATCCCACCTCCTATTTCACCACTTGAGATCCAGATTTTCAGAAAAAAATGGTAAGTGCTTTTGAAAACATAATTCTAAAGACCCGCAGGTCATTTGGAAAGCTGATGCATGATTTAGTCCCTGAGCAAGGCTGTAGTTTGTCCTCTGGGAACTCTGGGACACATGTGGGAATGGACCTTTCTTTTCTGTGATGCACCAGCTGGACACGTACCATGGCCTTCAGCAGCACTTGCAAGAGCTGGTGCAGCTTCTCCCTGGGTACTGGGCGCCTGTCAGACCTGTCCTGCCAGTCTGGCCTCTCCCCTTCAGGTCTCGCATACAGCAGCCTCCGGCATCAGCCTTATTTTGTGGCTAGAGCACAGACCACTTCCTAAAAGCCGTTCCCTGTGCACACAGACCCTTTCTGTTATGAAAGTGGACAGGAGCTTCAGAGCAGAGCCTGTCTGGGACTTGGACATCAAGGAGAAGACTCTCCTGGGGAACAGGCACTGGCCTTTCACAGGCAACCATCAAGTCTTTGCTTGGACTGAGCAGTGCCACAGCCATTTCTTATTCTGGCTTTCCTCTGTCATGGGCTGGTGCTTGCCATGGCCATGGCCAATGGACAAGCTACAGGGTTCTCCAGGAAAAGTAGTCTGCCAAGCGTGCTGGAGAAACAGCAGAGGTGTACAGCAGGGGCTGCTGCTTTCCTCTGCCAAAATCAGCTTTTTTCTTTCCCCCTTCCTCTTTCTAATCAGCCTTTCGAATTGTTGACTGAATAACCAAACCAACGTTAGAGCTCCAGCTGGGTTTCAGAGTGTCTTACTGCATGCATTAGCAAGAAACCCTTGGGCTGGCACATCTGCCCTCCCTGTTGGTGTATGGTCCTTGGTGGAAGGCTCTCTCTGTTCTGTCCTGCATTATTAGCTCTTAAAATTAAGAAAAGTCAGGCTTCGGTTCCCCTAATTTTCACATTTTTTTCTCAATAAAGATCAGCTAACCTCTACCATGTGGGCGATTGCTTTAAGTTTAGTAATCAATAACCACACGCCTACAAACAGAATAACTATAATGTACTGTTATTACAGCTCAGGCTCCACAACTGAACATTTAGAAATGGATAAAGTTTTCTGCTGCATCAGAATTTTTTTTTTTCCTCCTTCAATATTTTCTTCACAGGAAACCTGTGCAAAGCATAAATGCTTTAAGTGAAGCTTCAGATACACTTCAGTTGTTCCTTCCACCTCCATGCTGCATCTTTTGTTTTATGTGGTTATATCACCATTCAGACCATTGTAAATACAGTGAGAGAGATATATATAAATATATAGATATATGCTGCATTTTGTGGCTTTAACTTCTACAGTCTTTTTGAAAATTTGCTCTCCAGCTTAAGATGACAACACATCAAGTTAAAATTCAGAAGAGCTCTTAAAAAAGACTTAAAAGCATAACATTGCTTTTCAGACAGACGTCTGCAACAACTGTAGGAAAAGATAAATTCATTAGCATAAGACTGACGGTCTAATAGCGCCACCTAGTGAACAAAGAGGAATTAACAAACGTCTACAACCCTCTACCAAATGAGTTTACAACTTCTACAACTATATAATAATGCGTAAAAGAGTAGCTTTAAGAAGTAGATATATTTTCCTTGGATTTCAAGCCTGAAATGTGTGGACTTAAAATATCACACTGTACTTATGCTACTGTGAAAAGGCTTGTCTGTTCGGCAAAGTATTGCCACGAAGTGATACATGTCACATCATGTGCTGTTTTTTTTCAGATATGTAGTTTCTCATAAAGCCAGTGTGAGTTATATTTCATGACCTCTTTGAAAAGTTTTCTGTGTCTGTGTAAACTTGTTTTATGCTCAAGCATGCACACAAGGGTAGCATGTGCATTTAATGCTGTTCCTGAATGACATTTTCACTGGCAGGGTTTAAGGATATGACAACAGGAAATCAAGTGCAGCTGGACTTTTTTTTCTTCTTTTTTTTTTTTTTTTTTTAGNTTTTTTTTTTTTTAAGAAAAAGGAGCTTTGAAATCTCAGGCTTTGATTCAAAATATTAATCCATATGTTGTATCTGTCATCTCCAAGGTGATCTGGGGGACTGCTTTTTGTTCCTCTAGGGACTGTTTTTAACATGATGGAACTCTGAGTGATTTCAGGCAGTCTTGACTACTAACAACATGCTCAGCTGGTAGGGTAAACAGAACCTGAGTTCCTCCATCGTAGCCCAATAGTATAAGTTTGCACAGAGATTGCACTGCAAAGCATTAGTCTTACACATCTGCAGAAGATATAGACAGGATACGCAGTGTTTTGCATTTCTTCTACATCACAGCTTGGGTGAATGCAAACAAATTGCTGAAGGTATTTGCTTTAAAATATGCACACACAAAAGGGAAGTAACATAGAAAGAAAAGCAAGAAAAAAAGATTGCCTCTCTGTATTTGTCAGAAGTGTTTCTTATATATATATATATATATATATATATATTCTCTTTAAGCCATCTGAAACACATGTTTGAGATCAAAATAGTTACTGGAAACAAGAACACTTACCATCAATAACCTTGATGGTAACTGCTTGCTTCCTTCTTTGATGTATTTGTCTTTTCGAGGAAAGAGATTCTTAAAGAATATTTTTTTCTTTGTAGTTTTATTCCATTTGTTTGAATTATTTAGGAAAACATGTCTTAACTCCTTTATTGCATTTTTTGATGATTTTGGTAGTAATTACTGTCGCTCTCCTTCCTATACCATTTTTCATATACTAGGAGCTCCCTGCGTGTAGTTGAGTGCAAATACTTTTTTTTTGCCCCCCTTTCCTGCTCTGAATGGATTCTTTTGGTTGGTTTAACTGGTGTGTGAAGGTCTGTGATTGCTCTGCTTGGCAGGTCTTTCTCGGCCAGAAATAATGGAGCAGACTCTGTCCCAAGTGCCCCAAAAAGCCCTTCCAGACTGAATGAATTCCTTCTTGAACGGAGCCGCAACAAATTGTTGTAGAAAGGAAATGCAATAAGGGAAATATCATCCTGAGCGCTGAGATGTGAGTCTTCAGGAAAACCAGCCAACAACGGACATACAGTCTATTGCTCACCTCCAAAGTTAAAAAATTGCACAATTAAGAGAAAAATGCTTTGGTGACTAATAGAACCCTTTGAGTAACATCCTTTCCCAGCCCAGGAGAGTGGCCATTTCAGCTTCATTGTAAAACCACCTCTGAATTGTATCCTAGTCCTGATAACTAACCTGTTCGAAGTAGGAACAAGTTCTAAAGCCTTCTGAAGAGTCTCTGATCTTTTATCTTTATCCATATTGAGTTACGTGAGAAAGAGCATGTGCACTCCGGGCATATAAGAATAGGGAGAGAGAACTTGTGTCAGTGCAGCAATAAGCATGCTGATGGGTATATTTTCCCAAGGGGCCATCCTGTTTAATGCACTAAATCATACTCCTACTAGCTTAAATTTCAGATATATAATTTTAAAATCAGGAATTTAGAGTTCAGATGTCTTGTCATCACCTTAATAATACTCCCTTGTGAATAACGTGCATTCGTTTTGATAGCAGGATCTTTCATGACACAATCGTGTAACCTGGGCTACTCTGACCTACTAATATAATTTTTGGTTTGCTTCTCATATAACTTTTTCCTTTCAATGTCTGTGTGTTTATGGCATAATGGGAAGACAGTGGGTTAGATAGTCTTATGATTTATTTGGAGTTTAAAAATGAATGTAGCATTTTTTCTTTATTCTTTCAACAATTATTTACTAAAATATCAGATTCTTGTCCCCAGAAAATAGTGGAAAAAAGGAAAGTAGAAACTGGTGAGCATCCCAGGCTGGGGTAAGGTTTTGGCATTCACTGTTTACAGACACAGCACAGAACAGGCAGCTCCAAGGTGATGGAGATAGATACCTTTCAAAACTGTTATTTCTGAGAGCCTGCACAGGCCTTGCCATGGTGTCTCACGAGTCAGACACTCAGAAAGACCATATTTATTTGGCTGCTTAGTCAGATAAAAGACATTTACTTGCCCATTGGTGAGTCAAACCAATGACTTTCCAGATGTCATTGAGTTAATTACAGTTTCCTGGGGCTGAGGCGGCAATATTTTGTGTCACGTCTCTGTCCTAAATCCCCCTCCTGTTCTCCATGCTCGTCTGTTATACATTCCCAACCTACTAGCAGTTGAGAAAAATAGTGTTTGAGCCACTTCCCACCATGGCTGTGTAAGAGACCTCCTTTGGCAAGTATAAGCCCCTATCCAGAGGGGTGGCTCTTTTTTCTTCCCCTGCTTGGTAGTCTGGGACCATCCTGAGGGAGGAGCTTCACTCACCAGGACTTCTTGCAAGTTGGCTTTTAACACTGGCTCTACAAAAAAAACCCACTTCCACCGAAATAAAACAAATAAATAAATTTCACTGTTAATGTGTTTGAAATGCTCTACTGTGTTTTGCTAGTTTTGGTGCTACCAGTATCTCCAGAGGCACTTTTGCTTTCTGTGCACTCTGTCTTTCAATTTCTGTTTGATTAGCTGTGGGCAGACTGTCTATTTGGAAGGCAGAGGAAAAAAACTCCCAATATGCTGTCTTAAGGCCGCTTGATTGTTGTCCTTTCCAGCTGAGATAGCTGTCTTTGATCTTAAACAGCTGCAGTCAGATGGCAACTCGTGACTGAAATAATTCTTTGCTATGAAAACTATACTGAGAATCGTGTATCCTTATCGCTGATTTCAGGCTGTTGTAGGCAGCTTGCTCGAGTACAGTTCAGAGGGTCAAAATCAGAATCCTGTTTTCGAAAGCAATGCGGATGGATACAGATATTGACTATGCACAGCCACAAATAATCATTTATGCTGATAGGGCTCCAAGGAAAAGTCATCTTGCTTCCTTAATGTTGACATGTATGCTAGCTACAGCTGAGATTTCTGTGTGCCCTTTTTCTATATGCAGTTCATGTTTCTTTTCTGAGTGAACAGAGTTATGATTTTGTAGTATTGCATTTACTTGTTTGCTCTGCTGAAGATGGTGTGAATATTTGAAGCATTTATAGTTTAGCCTGACTTCCCTGACCCGTTTTTGTTGAGCAGTGCTTATGTTTTAGCATCCAGTAAGTGCTTCCATACCTGGGGTTCATTACAGTTCTCAAGTGACTTCTGTGGAGAGATTCTCAAGAGATATTCCCACTGTACCAGGATTTGCAGAAAGGTGCCAAGGGCATCGGCTGGCTGATGCCATGTCTGTGCTGATGTCACGGCCACGTTGATGCCGTATCTGTGCATGCCTACACTAGCTGATGGCTGAAAGATAACTCCTTTTCCACTGCTAGATGGCATTGTGTCTTAAGGAAGGAAATGTTGTATGGCTGTTCAGTTTTAACAGCACATATTTTCATTACGTTCTAGCAACTGGTTTGTTTTGTTTGTTTTTTGTTTTCTGTTTTTTTTTTTTTTAATTGGAACTTAAATTTTTGGTATTCTGATTCAAAATACCTATTCATTTAAATGAGGTGTGTTATTACTATGCTTCACAGCGCAGGGAAAACCACATCTCAGAGGATTTATTTGTAATCACTGCTTTCTAAAGGTAACTTGCAGCCCTAGTTTTGAAGCTGGGCTGGCTAATGAGGTGCTAATGGGTAGAGTTGTACTTATGACAAGTTTTCATTCTGTTACAGAATGATTCAAAAAAGAAAAAAAGCTTGTTAGAAAAGTTTACTGACTGAAAAGATGGCTTGGGTACTAGAACAGGTGCCTTCAAAGTGAAATCGCTCATTCACACATCTAGTAAACTCTTGCATGCTAATATAAAAATGTATCTAGTTCCAATCTAACCTTGCTTCATTGGGGGTGGGAATGTGGAGAGAAAGAAAAAGTTACACAAGGAGCAAAGAATAAAATTTATGCCTTCAACTGACAGAGGCTTGGCACAGTAGGCTCACTTCAAAGTGTACTAATACTCTCCAGAGATCAGTAAACATGATTAATATATAGTCTGTGGGATATTTTTTTAATGTGTGTGTGAAGTTACGCAGACTTCTAAAAACAAAACCAACTTTTATATTTAATGTCTAATGCATTCCATCTGATGGAGTGTGTATCAATATGTTCCTATTAAGGGCCAGATTAGGGACATAATGCACATGCTGGGTAGTAACTTAGTCTGCAAATAGTGCAATAGTGCTGTTCTTTTGAGGAAATCATCAGCATATGAGTTTGAATCTCCAATATCAGCATGTTTAGAAAAGCAGTGACATGCTGCTCTTGGTTTTCTCTTCTGTGCCATACCTATTGGCCTGCTTTAGCAGCTCTGATACTAATTTTTATTCTGTGGTGGGTCTGCTGTGTCAGACTACATGGTCTGTGCTACTCATGCCAGTGTGGCTTTACTGGAAATTCTTTCCCAGAAGTCACTCTTCCTTTGTACATCTTAATTTAGCTTAATGGATGATACATCTTCTCATCAGCGGATGCTAGGAGCATAGAGCAGTGTGCTGATGGGTCTTGTGTCTCATTTGGTAACCATGCTCCGATTCAAGTGTCCTGAGCCACCTGTTCATGTGCCTTCGCTTTCTTTAAATGTCAAAATACCAGAGTTTGTGCATTGGTATTTATATATTATTTCTATTGTAGACCTTGAAGAGTCTCATTTGGATATTTGTAGGGCAGTTAAACTCCAGTCCTCGTCCCGTCTAGGAAACAGTATAGTCTGTGCTGTTCTGTTATTGCTGGTCTTCTAGCTGGTACAGAAACCTGGTGTTTGTAAATGGCCTTGTCGTTTGCCTTTTAAAATAGTGGGGAGGGCAATATGTTTCGTGTATTTTCTTCCTTCCTGTGTTTCTCCCTGAAATTATTCCTGTCAAAGCTATATACTCCTAAAGGTTCCCTGTTCCTCCTCCTCTGCAGCTGTTGAACAGTTGGCAGGCAGCTGTAGCTTAAAAGGAGAGTTTTGAGTGTGTTTGGGATTTTCTGCTGGCATCGCTGCCAGCTCTGCCTGCAGCCCCACTTGGGTTTGCTGGGTTTGTGCAGCATGTGTGCGCTCCCTCTGCTGTAATTGCTGTGAGCCCGGAGAACACAGCCTTCTCCCACTGCTGTACAAACCACCTTGGCCTGTGTCAGTTGTCCTTTCATCCACAGGCAGTGCCTGGCATGGTCTGCGAGTGAATGCAGTGAAGGGCACCTAATTGTCTTCGTTCAACTTACTGCTCCTTTGGAAAGAGCTGTTATCAAATGTATGACATAAACTTGTGAAAACCAAACAGTGGAATATTGGGGATTTCAAACTGAGGTCCACAAAATGCTCATATGCAATGCGAGAAGAATGACTTGATTGTGTAGTATGGATTCTCCCATTCATCTCAAAAAGGGAGGTAAATTTTCGTTCTTCCTGATGGGAGTGTGGTGCAAACAATGTCTATATCAGCTATGAAGACCGGATTATCTCCATTGTGGGACCATTATTTAAAATAAAGCATTTTAAGGTGTAAACCTGCTGCCATAGCTGTGGGTGCCCAAGAGAAGCAGAGCAGGTCATTTTTATAAGGGCTTTATTCTTCTCCTCACCTGTACACGACTTTGTTGGGCCAGTTGGTCAGGGTGGGAAGACTGAGGTGTAGCAGTATCCCTTTATGACCACATTGTACGTTTGCAGAAAAAGAGACAGCACTCTCTGAACTTCAGATGTCAGCTTACTAATAGAAATAGGCCACGGCCATCCTGGACACTGGAGCTCTCCCGTTCTGGCTTTTTTACCAATACTGCCAAGGGAAGGCATCTAGGGCTGAGTTTCTGGAGGCAGACCCCTCATTACACTAAAGAGCGGGATTGCTGTGGAGCATGGCTTTCTTGCAAGATGGAGAGAAATGGCTTGGGATGTTTCCAGTGCTGTGGAGTCACCAGTATTTGTGAGGATTTAACTGATGTTAGTGAGGTATTATGCTGGGATTTTTATTTCTGATCCATAGCATGAAGTTAGAATTACAAAAGCACTAAGCACTTGCAAGGATTTGGGTTTGCTACAGTCAATTTCATTTTGAGTCAATGGCTGAAACTTGGAACTATGTTTTTAAAATGTATTTTTATTGTCCTGTAATTTGGCTGTGGATCAGAATAATAAACCCCTGTTATACAATATGCTTGGCAGCATGTTTGCGTTGGAAACCTGTTTAAGGTCCATTCAACATGCTGAAATCTTAGGAAAGTTGGGTACTTTACTCAATAGCAACAGACAATTATCTCAGAAATTTATATATGTAAATTTTTCAATCCAGTTGCCTTGCTCGGGCTTGCACAAGCAGCAGAATGTATCGGGCTTTGGCTCAATATACTGTGTGACCAATGCACAGAACATGAATACACAGGGTTTCTACTGGGGATGCTGAGGTCTAGGATGGAAATATTAATCCTTTCTAAAGGCTTTCATATTTCATCAAAACCTAAGTGATTAGTGTACCATATTTGTGTAATAAATAGCTTCTTGTTTGATGAAATTATTCTCCTGAGAATGAAATTAAAAGCCTCAGGGCCCCGTTGGATAGGGAAAGAGCAAGTAGGGAAATTCTCCACAACCATCAGGAATCTTTTAGATTGAAATCCATTCCCATTTGCCATCAGCCGTACTAACGTTGAATTGAAATGCCTCCAACTGTCACAGGTTGCAAAGAGTTAATTAAATATTAAGATGTTTTTATTAAGGGTTTCCCACCTCTTGATTTCACAGTACTCTATCAAAGAGAATTACCACAATGAACTAAATATTTTGGAAGATATTTCTCCCCTGGGAAAGAGACATTTACAGAAAATCTGGATGTGAAAATGTCAAATGTTACTCATCCTCTCTGTGGCTTTTTTTCCCTCTTTGAAGTACGTTTGCTTCTACTTGGTAGCTGAGGATGTCACTGCTTGTTATTTGATACGTGGAACCGGGGCACATAAAAGGATGACTAATCCCATTTACTGGAATTTTACAGTTTTCACCAAGGCCACAGTTTCCATTTCAAGCTTTATAGTAAAAGCAAAACACCAACTGGCAAGCTGACTTCTGTTATTGTTGTAGTAAACTAATATGGATTACTATTGCAGTAAAATGGTCCTTTTTGAAGATTGATTCTTGAATTGAAAAGAAACTTGCATTTCAGTATTTTATGAGGGGAAGTTTATCATAATTATATATACAATAAAGAAGGCTCCCCGTCCTTTGCTGAGCAATACCAGCCAGCATACTGTATCAGTTTGCAAATATTCATGCGCTTTCTCATTGTGTTTCAGTCTTCCTCTCTTTCTCTCTAATTTTGCAGTCTCAAGACCAGCGGTTTACATCTAGGCTGAAATAAACTTCTTGTTATAGCCATGTGACTCCCACATTTAAGTTATCAATGAAAAATACCTGCGTCCCTTGTATCTTGAATAATTTTTGCTTAATGTTCAGCAAATCCCAAGGAAAAAAGGAAATCTTACAGTCACCGTCTTAAGCTGTCCTTTGCAAAAGCCTTTTCTTCTTTCAGTTCCTCTAATGTTTCTACTGCAGAGGTGTGTCTAGACTCTCAGTAAGGGGCAACTATTGCGAGTCTTCAAAAAATGGTCTGAGCTTATTGTGAAAACCTGGTTACCTTTTTTTTTTTTAGAGAAAATCAAATTCTAAGAAAACAATCTGCTTGCAACCTAGCTTTGAGCATCCTTGATTTAAATCACTGTGCTGGTCTCATTCCTGCTGCTTCTCCCTCTTCCTCTTTTTGCTCCCGTGAGTTCCAGTGAGTACATGTTATGTGTCCTTCCATCTTACACTCTTCATAGTACACTTTTTATACTCAGCCTTGTGATCTCCTTTGTAGTGGGTTGGTACAAGAGGGCGTAGCCTTTGGAACACAGGCACAACGGGATTAGATTCATATAGGAATAATATCAGGGTTGACTACTCTTTGCTTCATTGCAAATCCTGCAGTACCTGGTATTTCTGAAATCACCAGCCACGGGAAGTTTGTCACCTGAGGAGCTCACCTTCTGGGTGAGGCTGGAGAACCTAACTAAATCAGTTCTAAGGGATGGAAATCAGAAGTCTGCAAATTTCATGGCTTTTAGATCAAATCTGTGTTCAACCCTGATTATATGGGATTTTTTTTTTTTTTTTAAATTGCTCATTGGATTTGTTTCCTCTTTTCTTCTGGAAAGTGTATCTGCATAGCAAAGTCTCTGTGGTTCCTTTTGTGTTATAAGTACAATTTGTTTTTGTAACTGGTAAAGTCCTCTTTAAGATAGAATCAGAAAAAATGAACTGCCAAAACACGAAAGATAAGGGAAACCATTGGAAATAAGTGAATAATTGTGCTAATTAGCATTGGGAAGATCTCTGTTGTGAATTCAGCAGACTCCTTAAGACTGAATCCTCTCTCGCTGGCAGCACTGGGACGACTTCCAGTTTCTTTAGCCTGAATCCAGGTTTTGGCCCTGTGCCAGCTCCATGTTGGGACCAGATGGACCAATTGTGCAGCCTGAACTGCTCTGGAGATCAGGAATTTGGGATGTCCCCACGGCAGGTATGTCGGAGCACAGCCTATCTGCGTAGGTGGCAGATCAGGCCAGGGTTTATCACAGCATGGTGCCAGCCTGCCCCCTCTCTCAGGGGTGAGGACTTGGTGGTAGCAGCACTCAGCCTGTTGTACTTGGGGCTGAGTCAGTGCCAGCCAGCCTGGTGGCTTTGGGTACAAGGTTCAGTCCCATGCAGGTACAGCTGAGCTCACCTGACCAATGCCTTGTTTTGGCAGTTGTAATGGCTCTTTCCCATATAACACAGCTTCCTCTCCCACATGATCCTGTGTCCAAACTAAAGGTCAGACCCTCATCTGGTTTAAATCATGATGACTGTGCTGATTTCATGTGTTAGAGAAGTTCTAACACATGCTTACATAAAGTAACTCAAGAGCTGGAAATTTACAGCTGGCACTGTTATATAAATGGATGGAGACTCATGCCACTGGGTCATCAGTGGCAATGTGAGTAAGGATGTTGAGACATTTTGTGACGTCCATAGCTGAGAATTCGTAAAATCACCCTGCCGTACTCTTTGCGGGGGCCTCGAGCTCTGCTTTCCGTTAGATTTCAGCTTTTCATAATAAACTGTCTCTACTCCTACGCCATTCCTGCACAAGCTGTACTTCAGCGTAGCATTGCTAACGAACCAAACATGGCCATCCCCAGGTCTCAGACCTTACTTGTAAAACCTGTTTTTGCTTAAATGGCAACCAATCTCAAAGCTCTTTTTGTTTGGAAGTCTAGTGAGACACAACAGTGCCACTTCTGCAACAGTGCGTTGTGAGCGGCCTCAGAAACTACCCTTGATGCCGGTGTAACTCCCTTTGGAGTTAAAAACCGAGGTAGCAGCGGATGAAACTGGGAGCTATGCCATGACAGTGGATTGTCAGCAGCTGAACTGCTGTCCAGAAATGGATAATGTGTTTTCACATCTTCCACTATTCTCCTTTAACAGATTCCCCACCCGCACCCCCCGTTTTGCCTGCCTAACCAAGCTAGAAGTCTGCGTTGACTGCTCTCAAAAATACAGCAATATTTTTAGAGAAGATTTGAAACAGAAGAAATTTTTATCCAGTAAAAATACATTCTTCTGTTTTTCTTTTTTTCCTGACACTGTGAAATGCTAAGCAGAATGTGATATTACTGCCATCCTACACTTGAGTACTCTATTATGGAAGAAAATATGACCAGATTAATTGCTTAGTAATAGATTAATTCTCTCAGAGACAGCTGAAGCTGAAGGATGGCTATAACAGCACTGCACAGGTATTTTAACATCAGAAGTCTGCCAGGAATGAGTGCTCCAAAGCTGATCTGTGCTCATTCATGCTCGTCCCACACACATTCCTCCACAGAGAAGCTTTTCCGCTCTCTAAGCTTTTTCCAGAAGGTGTCACTGTAAGGCAATGATGGTCAAAAAGTCTGCAGATTTAAAAATAAATGAATGAAAAAGACTTCATGGCTCTTATTTTCTTGCAATGATTATTTAACTCCTAATAAATCAACATGAGCACTTTAAAACATAACAATAGGAACAAGAAATGGGAGCATCGAAGCTTCTTCATAATTTGAATTTACAGTCTATCTGAGAACATGTGATCCCAAAGAAATTCAGCTGCTCAGGACATTAGTTTAATAGCTGAGAGTGTGAAATCACTGAAACGACTGAGCAGTTTTAAAGACCAGTCTTTTAATGCTCATATTCTGTGTGTATACACAGGGGTACATGTGAGAAGCACATGTGCACCCGTAGATGCAACTTTGTTATGAAAAACTGCAAGAAAAATATTGATTTTTCCAGATATTCAGTGAGATGTGGTTTGTTTGCAGACTTCAGCTTCTGCTGGGCTGTGGTCTCAGCACAACACACCAAAGGCTATTACAAAATGAGGGGGTGACACAGATTCGGGAAGTGCTGCTGACTCTGGTAAGGACTGGAACACAGTGCTGCAACGGTGGATGAGTATGAGGGCTCCAGCCATCTGAAGGGGAAACGCATATTGAAATAAAATGCAAAGGCTCACATCTAGGAACAGTAAGCCAGAAGTGCATCAGGAGGCAACAAGTGAAAAGAAAGCTTGAGTTATGGTGGTGACTCATGGGCTGCTGTTACACTCTGTCATTCAAAAATCTACATATGGTCTAGAATAAAGCAGAAGAGTTGTTTCCAGTGAAGGCAGAAGAACTTTGGCACCTCTGACCTGGGGCTGGTGGAGCACTCACCTGGAAGGCTGCACCCAGCTGTGGTCCTTTGCCTTGGGTAGTGGTGAGTGTGGCCTGGAAGTGGACAAGCAATAACATGCTGGGAGAAGCCAATGGTAGCCTGCCAGAAAAATGATCTAGAATGCGGGAAAGTGGTGACACAGAACTAGTAGGGAGGAAGTGGCCATTTGAGCTGGAAAGTAGAGAGATGGAGTTTGGGGACAGAACCCCCTCTATTTACTGCAAAACCAACTGTAGACTACGCCATGTCTGAGTATGTAACTCAGGAAAGCCTGTGTCCTTCCTATGTCTCCATGAGATAATCACGTGCAAATACTGGACCATTCATTCCCCTCTCACCTGCAATCTGCATGGGGTGGGTGCAGCCCCAGCAATGATGTAACATGATGTATCATCTGTCTTGATACCACAAGCATAAACCACTATGTAATGTTGGGGAGGAGGGAGAGAAGAGCAGCCTTTCTGCTGCATGCCCTGGGCAGACCTTGGCTTGGTGCTGGTTTACCACCAAAGAGGCAGGCAGACTTCACCTAATGCTTATTTTGAAATTGAATCTGTAAGACAGGACAGTCTCTTTGCTGTAGTCATGGTAGTCTTTCTACAAGAGCACTGTCTTGTGACGAATCACTCTGGCAGGAGCAGTTTTGGGGAATGGGCGAGTGAGTGAGCTCATGGAGCTCCTTTGAGTGCAGCGGGGAGAGGTTTCCCATGAAAATGCAGTGTCCATGGCAGGCCTGGTTCCACTTTGTGAAGACTTGGTTTGTGGGCTCTTTGAAGTGAAAAGCTGACCTGAAATAGGAGCACAAAGCCATAATATTCCTGCGATTTCTGCTTCCCTAGGACAGCCATTAGAGCAGGGAGGGAGGCAAGGCAAGCATCTGAGGTGTGTCCCTGAAGGACCCTACCACGGCAAACTTTCAAGTACTCCTTTTTACAGCACCCTCTTAGCAACAAATTTTCTATTTAACCAACGTGTTGACAAATCAATCCTGATCTGATTTTGTACATTGCTTTGATTCTTCAGGCAGTCTTGGATATGTAGCCAGATTCTTAATATAGAAACAACTGGAAGTAGGTCATTTCCGCCCTTCAAATGCTATTAAAAAGCTCCACTGTGCTGTGGAAGAAAGGGAAAAATTTTCCTTGTCTTTTCATCTTCCTAGGTTTCTGCTGTGCAAAGTGCTCTATGAAAATAAATTGGCATCAAATAAAAATTATTTCCTTTTTCTTTCAATTTTAGTCTTCATGAGGACAGTTTTAATGAAATCCACCTATTTAGTTTGTGGGATTCTAGTAACATACCTTCTCATTATACCATAAATAATGGTGAAGTAAGAATCTTATGACTATTACTTTTAAATCAAAGTTATGGGTTTTCTAATGGATTCCATAATACAGATTTCAAAGTTTACAGTAGTTTAACCATAGACAAACATTGTATCTTTTCCTCCTTTGTAATTCAGCTGTTCTTTATTTTCTTCTGCAGCTTCATATGGTTTAAACATCTGGGCCTTCGGAGGCGTTCCACGCCTGCTCGCCTTATTAGAGGGTTTGGTGCTGGAGTCTCTAACTGAACACCAGGGTCCTTCCCTTTGTGTTCCTCAGTGACGTACACAAGAACTTTGAGGTGGTATAAGAACAGAGAGATTCGTGGCTAATAAATACTTCATCTAAACGGGTGAGTGTTTGAGCTGGGCTGTTAGCTTAATTCTAACCAGAAGGAGCAATAACCGCAGCATACTTTGGGTGGGAGAAGACATCAATCACTGTCACTTTTCAGCAGAGGAAAATGAGCAGATAGGGAAGAAACTGGAGTAGATTTTAACTTTTGGAAACTGGGATGTCAGCTTTTCATCCAGGCTAACTCTCTTCTGGGTTGCTGGTGTTGTTAACTACCGTCTTATAAACTTTATTTCAGTTGTAATGTTACTCCTAGTTCTAGGCAAAATAAGATGATTAACGTGTGTATTCTGACCAAGGCCAGCTATGGATATGTTATTCAACTTTGTTTGATCGTAGGAAGACCCTCACACATATCGGTCCCTGAGTGTGTAGGGAGGTTTTCCACCATGAATTGGCATACCCCTGTTGCGCTCTGAAATTTATTTCAAATTATTCAGCTTAGGGAGAAGTCTTGTGACTCCTATCACAAGTTAGCATGCATCCCATAATTTCAGAAACTTCTTTCTCAAGGTCATTTTAAACTTCATTTACATCACCGTTAGTAGGCAATGAGAAGATTTTCTTCTAAATCACCATAGCAGGTTTATCAGGGGGAATGAATCCTTGACAGAATTTTTTCTGATATGGAAATGATTCACTCTCATTAGTAAATTTTGCATTCACTGTTTTACATGTTGAAAGTGAGCGCCTCACCCTGCAGAAATTTTGCCCTTGACTCCTGAATTTCAAGATATTACCTTCCATCTTCAATGCAGTTTGTCTTCCCACAACCCTCACTTCCTTGACAATCTCCTCCGTGTTCCTATGATTATTAAAAACCTCATTGACACTGTCTCTTCCGATTTGGTTTTTGGGCACTGTGTGCACCCAGGGAAATCTCATTTTCATCATCAGGATCGCTGCTGTCACTGGCAAGGGGAGAGGGGCAGCTGTGACACTGCGCCGCTGTCTGTGCCCATTACCAGTGGAAGAAAGAGATCTCATATATGTCTTATTCATTTAGAGGAGAGGCTTTTTCAGTTGCAAAACTTCAGTGTCTCAGCTATGTTCGCCATAGATGTTTTTTCTTGAAGACATATTCTGCCACTTTGAAGCAGACGAGTTTTTGTAAATAAAAAGCATTTTCCTCTTTATTCTGGAAAACTGCTGCCATTCAGATGAGTTGCTGCTTCTCTTAAATCTTTCCCGTTGCCCAGTTTGTTTGAGAGCCAGCTGACGCATACGACAATACATAAATGAGAATTAAATGAGAAAGGCATTTGTGCTATATCTTCTTCTAGTCATTATTGCTCTATCCATGTCAGCTTCAGACTTAACACCAGATTAAATTTTGAATAAAGTGAAAGCTGACACAATCCATCGGGATCTCCTAATTAAACTCTTTGTTATATTTTCCCCTTTTTGTTACAGCTGTTCAAGTCTTAGCAGCTTGATTAGGTTGGAAATATTCTGCTTGTACCTTTTGTAAAAGCATGGAAGATGTTTCTGTACCAACGTGGTCATAACCAGTTTTGCCATTCGCTTCAGCGGTGCTAAGAATCTTTTTCTTCATCAACAGAAAAATTGTAGTACCTTTTGGTAGTGCATTGTATTTACAAAACAAAACAAAACAAAACAAAACAAAACAAAACAAAACATTTATAGCTTTTAAAGGCAATAAGCATAAATTATTTAATAATGAATTTTTCTCCCAAGAAAATTGATTTTTCACTTTCAGTTTTAGCCTGACTATTAAAAATGAGGTGGACTGAATGGTTTATAATATTTTTATTTTGTTGTTCTTTTTTTTCTTTCATTACCATTTATTTGAATCTTCCTTCTGTTGTCAGTTCATTTTGTTTTCTTATTGATTTACATTTTAATGTGCTCATGTATATCTGTATGGATGCATATATATATATATTTTTTTTTTTTTCTTCTGCTCTTTGTATGTCTCCATCATTGGAAGTTTCCATTCCCTTCCCTCCCCTATCATCTTTCTTGTCCTTAATCATACTGCTGGTCTCTTACTGAGGAAGTGACTGGAACCTCAAAATATACTTAAGAGCATCCTTTTACTCCTCTTTTTTGAAACACTGTAATTCTTATCACCACAATCTAGCATGCAGCTGCTAAGCAAGGAAGGTAATTCACCAGGGAGCCAAGGACTGACAGTAATACCTATAAAATGGAAATGGATAGTGTAAAGCATGACTCCTAAGCTGGTATTAATAATATAGATGCTGGAGGAAGAGAAGACCATCAGCCATTGCACTTGGCCACAGTAGCGGAGAGACTCAGCGTAAGGTGGAGCTCCAGCAGACAGCCGGCCTGTGGAAATCCAGCAGAAGCCTGGGAGAATATTATATGGTTTTACTGGGTCTTTCTCAACACATCCGTGCATGCAGTAATGTAATTGGCTTTGATAACTGCAAAGTTTAGATAAATGCATGGTGGGAAAGATTTGCAATAGCAGCTAAGCTGTAGTTTTGTTGGACATGCAGAAGATTGAGAGCTAGAAATCTGACCCAGCCCCTGGGACCATACCTGATATAACAGCTCCCAGTGATGGCTGGCAAAAAGCCATTCCCAGTCGCTTGAGATGATGACTGGGTGTGCACCAGAAGCTCGTTTGGTTTGACTAAACTCCTGACAGTAGCTTGCCTTCTGCTTGATGATGTTTGGGGTCAAGAAATTAGACTTCCCCTTGCCCTAGCTCTTTGGAAGTTTTGTTTCTGGGGCTGTCATTTCTAGGGTTCCTAATACATAGTAATGGTGCAAGATTCGTCTTAACATGCTGGTGGGGGTGTGTTCATGAGAAGAGGTTTGAAGAATCTCATGAATAATAGCCAGAAGTCAGAGGACTTAGATGGTGGGAGATTTAGATCCTGATCACTTTTCAACTCTAAAGGGTTTTAAGAGCATTGTACACGTAACATGGATAATCTGCACTCGTAAGAGTGCTCTGGTGGTCTTCATTAAGGTATTCTGGTGCAGGCTGCCCTCTTCTATCAAAGGTGTTCTGTCTTTTGTGAGTTATCTAAATATTTTTTGGAAGCACAGAAAAAGTTATTTTCCAGCCCAGTAATTAGGTCCATGACCTTGGGAGATGGGAAAACAGATTTCTGATCTGTGATTATTTCTGATTATTACCTTGTGTTTTAACATGAAGTGAGGAAAAACAATGAGAGACTGAGGGTACCCTCTCCAATACAAGTCTACAGCTTGATTGTTCAGATATTTATTAAGGTGATGTAGATTTAAAACTCCTCAATAAATGGAGCCAAAGTCCCTATAGGTGTGGGCATTATTTTACTTGTAGAGGTATTTGGTGAAAGTATTAATTATCCTCCTTAAACGTAGTTTTTGTTTCTGAGGCTTACTACAGACACTTTGAAGGAAGTACTCTTTCTCTAAATAAAAATTTCCTTTTAGTCTGTGACACTTTCTTTTTAAAAACATTTTTTTTCTTTCAGCCAGAACAGCATTTTTATTTCTGTGCTGTTTTGTTTCCTTCAAATCAGTCACTGAACTAAGAAAAGCAATTAGTTGAACTTTTCTGCTTATCTGCTTAAATCATTCACTTCTTGACATGATAAGTGAAATGAAGACTAACTGCTTTGAAAAATTTTGTACCTTTCTTCTGATACAGAAAATGGAGATGGCTGACCACATAAGTATGCTCATTCTTGAAATAGTTTGTGACTGGCAACATTCATGTTTGCTGAAGAATAAATATCTGCATGCCTACACTATAAAACAAACACTGTCCCAGGTCCCCTCCTGAGCATTATTACTGACTAGGCACAGACGTAGATTGCCCTTTTCATAGATGATGAAAGCCATCAGCATTGAGGCATGTCGTTGATTATGTCAAAAGGGGATTCCCAATCACACACTTAGAAGTTGTCTGGAAACACTTTGATATGTCACTAAACCTGAAGACTACTTGTTTTGGCACATCTCCGTAAACGACCACCCCTCACCCCTTCCAATTAATTTATTAAAACTATTTGGCAGTATAATCTTGACAGCCTTTCAATTCAGTATCATTCATTTCAGAAGCACCAACTCCCTCACAGTAACAGGAAAATGGATCTTGGCATTCAAATTACTTCTGCCTATTCCACACTGGATCTCTTCAAGTGACTATTTCAACTAATTCTCTTGTAGTTCATGTGAGTTACTACATATCTTCTAATCCTGTTAAGAAGAGAATAGTGATTATTTAGTTAAGGAGCTCATTGGAAAAATGATCTAAAGTGTGCTCTGAATCATTAAACAAAGCCCATAATTGAATTATGTAACACTTGGGAGAAATTTCTGTGCTTGTTCCAGCAGGTCAGCAATGAATATCAGTTTCAAATGTATTTAACTTTGACTAAAAAAACAAAGAAGGATGTTATTTTTTGTCACTGTTCCATATTTTACCCCATGTTACCACTGAATTGATCTAAAAATACATGACTGGATGGATTCTAAAAAAATATATTGTCACCTAGTTGTAATTCTTCCAAGTAAACCAAAGTATCTCTCAACTCAGTTTGAAACAGCTTGACTATTGACCTACTGATCAGATATAGTTGGGCAGTTAGGGCATTTGAAAAATCAAATGTTTTATTGTATCTTTCTTGTGAATATATAAACCTTATTGCTTTTGAATATAGAAACTGATTTGAGAGTTGGTCTCTCAAACTCCATTCCCTCCTAGAGAGATCAGCGTTCTGTTGAAAAGCCTGCTTGTTTTTTCCCCAAGCACCCAGCAAAAGTCAAGATAATTGATTCAGTCAATGTCAAGATACTTGAGGAAGATTTCAGAGGAATGATGGAAATCTGAAGTGCAGTGGTGAGCACATCTCTTGAAAAGATCTAACTGGTCTTGCAGGAAGAAGATTTATCTACTTATCTGGTGGCAAATTACAAATAAAATCCTAGTTTTAATTTTCCTCTTCTCATAAGAACATCGTGTTGTGAAGGGATAAGACAGACTATGATGACTGGTGCTTTAAATGCCTGTATTTGATGTTGTAAAAGTTGCAGGATTTTCTTTTTACCCATTTCTAAATTCTGAAAATGTTTCTGGAATACTGAGCCCTCTACTGAACTTTGACTTGATAGGTAAAAAGGAAATTACAACCCAGCATTAATACTATAGTTAATGCTTAGCTATATCTTCAGCAATATTATATTAGGTATATGAAAACAAAACGGTGTTCAAACTTGCAAAAACAGTAAAAAAAAAGTAATTCACACACCCACTCTCTTAGTGCTTTGAAAGAACAGTTTCATAAATCTGAAAACAATTAAGAACTAAATCATTTGGGAGAAAGCATTTAAACAGAAAAATGTGAATGATAATTGGGAGCTGCTTAGGAATATTTTACCAAATGCTTCAAAAACCACAGAGAATGCCGTATTGGTTTAAAAAATAATACCACTCAAACAAAACAAAACAAAATCTTGTCTCAAAGGGAAAGTTGAAGCAGATATGAAACACACACAGACAAAACCACCAACACCAGAACAAATGTGAATTTATATAAAAATGGAAGAAAGGCAGATTTCATAGCGGTACAAATCAGAAGGTAGGAATCATTCAACACTTGTTAAGGGAAAAAAAAAAAAAAAAGCACACAAAGAGAGAACTCCAGATAATTTCTGAAGTGTAAGAGGGAAGTTTTAAAATATACTAAGAACTCTTACAATTGTGTTGCTCCATTACTAAAAGAAAGTGGTGATTGTCTATAATGACACAAAGTGGCAGAACTGCTCAGCAAGTAGTCATGTCCTGAATACAGAGAAAGAGCCAAGAGTTATAGTCACACCAGTTATCCAGTATTTAAGAAAGACATTGAATGCGTGCAATTTATCTATGTATTTTAAAATCAGCTAGCTTGATAAACCTCCCTCTAAATATTTGTTCTCATCTAGAGCTGGGAAAAACTAATCCTGCCTGTACTAATATTTATAAAGATCAAGAGGGTAACCCAAATAGTTGGAGCATTTGTGGGAAGGTGCTAAGGAACTTTTATACGAATAATGAAAGGAGCGTCCTAAGTGTCAGCATAAATTGACAGAGATTTACAGAAAACAGCTTTTGATTTCTTATTTTCAAAAGGTGGAGTTAAGTTTTGTTGATAAAGATGATGAAACAAATGTTTTGGCGTTTGACATTCTGGCCAAGGCATGAAAGGGACAATCAGTAAACAACATAGAGTAAAACCTCAGCATGAGTTCTCAAATTGTAACCATCTCAGCGAGTTGTCATTAATAAGAGGACAGGTGGTTCTCAGCCTTTACATTGGCAACGTTTTCATCACTGATATGAAAGAAAATATGAAAATTATTCCTGATACGGTTTTTAGGAGACACTGAGACTGGGCACGAAGTAAACCACGCAAAAAGAAGGGCCCAGGGTACTGATGCAGAGAGAGAGAGAAAATAATTTATTTTCATATGGGAAGGTCGTTCGTCCAAGAACGAAAAGTTAGAGCAATGCAACACCAGGAGCTGATGATTGTGCAAAAGTGGTGACAATCCTGTGAGCGGGCCCAGAGGATGGCTCTTCTGAGAAGTTTGGTCTCAGCTTTTTTGTCTAGCAACAAGAAAATCATTAATATGTGTAGCAAGTATAGTCATGGGTTGTCTATTGCTGCAATTCAAGGTTTTGGGAATTAATTCTGGGAAGTCCTGCAGCCTGTGAGAGGGTCAGGCTAAATGGTTCCTTGTGGTCTATGAAGCTGTAAAAAGAGAAATGACCATCCAAACCAGGAAATCCACGGGAGAAGGGGAAGAGATCTGCCCAGGTCTGAAAATATTGCTGCAGATGTCACAACTCACATAACATTTGGAGAGTTTTACCCTAATGTAATCCATCTCTGCAAAAATGACACATCTGTTTCCACTTTCTGTTCTTTATATTATCTTTGTAACATCACTGTAGAATCCATCTGGAACTGAAATTTTCTTTAATTTTTTTAAAAGCAGCATTCCTGATAAAATCTGGCATTGTAATGATTTGAAGGCAAGGATAAGCTTGGAAAACGGAACATTTTCTGTTTCCTGCCCATGTAACTCTGGTTCTTCCCTCTCTGCAGGCACAAATGGTAAAGATATATACAAATATGAATGCATTTACACAGCATATGTACTGTGAAGAAAAAACCCCACAACAATTAGACTGAGAAAATAGATCCTTGCTTTGTATGGATAACTTAAGTACTAATTCTAAAAAGAAATGTAAATGTGCATTTAGAAATGTGTTTTAAATACTAATAAGTGTGATTTCTAACTTTGTAGTATTCATAATTGTTTTGTTATTCCTTATTTTTATTACTTATGTTTTAAAACCTTCCTTGGCTTTGTAGTGAATCCAGGCTGCTGGGACTTGGTCTTGTCTTACTGCAGTTGAAAGGAATCTTACCATTGACTTCAGTAAGAGCCAATTCTACTTTTGCTTTTGCTTTGCAGCCTCTTTTAATTTCCTTTACTCTACACATTAGCCTAGAGGTAATACTCCTAATCCTGTTATGGAAAGATCCTTTTTAAATTTCAGCATTTAGCTGTTTCAGTGGAAGTGTGAATTAATCTTTTTGTGTTTCAATAATGAATACTGGAGAAACTATTAAACTGTATTCTCAAGCTGTTGATGTATGCATTTAACTGGGGAAAAATATATTTGGAAATCTAAAAAGTTTCTTGGTTAATAATGAGTGATCTTTGCTGTGTCTTATTGTACTAGGAAGAATGAATAACTGTGATTACTGGAAAACCTGTTTAATCACATATTATGTTTCCCCTAGAGGTCCCAGTACAAAGCCTACTGGAGTCAATGGAGACTTGAAGCTCAAACATTCTTCCAGTGCCTTTGGTTTAGCAATAACAGTGACTTATTAATCTTCTGTCACTAGACTAGGGTGGATATCTTTCCAGGAAAAAATGAGCATTACTGTTTTGCTCAGGGAAAAGGAGGAAAATAAAAGCTTTTTTTTTTTTTTAAATTGTATTTTTAAGCAATAAATCTGTTGAATCTCCTTTAAAATGAGAAGAAGCTAATCAGGAAGGTTTTCTGGTAATTTACCAATCTGTGTATTTTTCCTGGCTGGCTAGTCAGGCACCACAAGCTTTTTGCTGGGCAGGAAAGGAAAAAATAAGTTCATAGCAATCATATGACAAAAGTTTGAACATGCATTAAAAGAGGGCAACTCCAAGGTGGACTGAAGACCACTTCTTGTCCAGGTTCATAGCTTAGTTTAATTTAGATGTTTTTATGGGGGAAGAGAAGGGAAATATTTTGCAGTGTCACGTGTGGTTATAATGGAACTATCTCTGGACTTCTCTTTCTTCTTTTGTTCCCTTGTGCTCCTGTTTCCTTTCTCAGATTTGGGAAGGAAATGTGCTGCAGCTCCACACAATGACCTAGTCCTTCAGAGCGTGCGGGAAAGGTCTGAGAACCTGTTGACAGCAGTGGCCTGGCAATATCCTTTTTCTCCTTACAAGAGCTGGCAAGACAAAACTCACCCTTATGACTTCACTCCTACTTTTTCCCAGTGGCTTATCTGTGATAACAATATTCAGAAGCCAACCAGCATCTTGAAGCCACAGTCATTTTTCAACTTTTCTATTGAAGTCAGAGAGGATTTTTAAGCATTTTTCCTGTACCTAAACTTAACAAATACTTAACCAATAATAATAATGTCATCAATCCATCCTACCCATCTAGGACTGATATTTTTACTCTCTCCCTTCCCCCATCCTAGATATCGCTTTGTCTAATCTGAATAGCTAGTTATCTAAATGAGATAGATAACCAGGACAATGAAATCATTATGGGAAGAGCTATTTTACCAGCTTCTAAAACATCACAGAGAGCAGTCCATGCTACAGTTCAGGGGGCTGTTTAACCCTTAAATTGTTTGTCTTTCAGGGAAGAATAAGCATAGAAGATTAAGTTCAGAATACTTTGCAAAGACAAAAAGAAATCAAGAAGTAATGCAAGATTTTCCCATTTCCAGGAAGGACAAAGAAATTATCCATAAAGTTTGGATTTACTTTTGATTTATTGAACACTTTCAAGTTTAAAAAGTTAGTTTCAAAATGAAAATTCTTTCTGAGCAAAATGCCAAAAACGTTTTCCTGTTTGAAGTGTTTTGTCAGTCTAAACACAACTTTGCAAAAGCCTTGGGTTTCCTAGAAACTGCATTATTTCATACAACTTCTGCAACTTGTCAAAAAATTTAGTCCAGTATTAGTCTTAACTTGCACTGATATGAGTGTGAGAGGAGAGTTGGGCCGTATGTTCCCATTTGCTCGTTCTAAGTCATTGTATGAGGTGTCCGATTTCAGTGCAATCATACAAGATTCGAGACATCCACAGGTATGCTCTGAGATCAGCCAGCTAGAAACATTTTGAAAGGTGATGGTGTGTGTGAGTGTACATGTGCACACGTGCCTTTGGAGGTTTTCTTTGAGACTATGGGTTGCAATTTCAGCCATTTCTATTTAATGGAAGCTTTGACCACTGAAAGAAGAAAACAGCTCTCATTAATCAAATTTAGAATGCAGAGGATGACTTAACAGTGAAGTGTGTGCTTATCTTCATACATTGCTTCAGTCCCAGTGTGCTAATTTCCCCTGCATTTTTATCGATATCGATAGATACTGAACACAGTTTCAATGTTTTTGTTACTAAACTTTATTTGGAAATTTTCAGAAGTCATCAATTATGGAAGTGATCAAAAGCATGAGCTGTAGCATTACAGAGAAAGATTTTTTTGTTTAAAATGAATGAGAATGGTCGTTCAAGGATTACCTTAATAACATTCAGTTCTGAAGGGCCAGGGAACCATGATGCAACTTCATAGATGTTGCAAAATTGTTTTTTACTAAAATAATAACAATGATAGTAGTTTATTAATTTCCTCTTAAAATAAGGATTTTTATTAATTGAAACTGATAGTAGTTGAAACACCTTTGACACTAGCAACACAGTCAAATATCAAGATATTGGCAAGCAAGAGAAAAAAAAGACTGCAAGAAGGATGTGGTCTCATTCCCTGTTCTGCTGTTAGACCACAGGAGAATCTTAGCTCTAAGGGGGTTTCATACTGAATTCAGTTGTTTCAGGTTTGTTTGCAATGTATGATGCTGGGAGAACTTAAATCTGTATATTTACATGCATTCAGTGAAGAAATAATAACAGTAGCTAACCCCTGATGTTGATTAGTCAGCTGATTATCTGTGTGGAAAAAAAATTACCAAACGAAGACATTTAAAACACCCAACAACTTTAGGAACTTGCAGGTTTGGATGAATTTCTTAAAATTAACTAGGCTCACATATTCCTAAGTATATAAGCATCCCAAGTGTTTTAAAAGAAGTCTATGAATATGTATTGAGACTGGAGTTTCAGCCATGATTCTAGGTTTCTTCTGCCTATGTATATAGAAGCAAGAACCCTACCAGTGTTTTCGTAACATTTCTGGGTATTTGACTATGTTTTGTATAGCACATAGTCAAACATAGCCAGCTCAGAGTGCAAGAAGATCAGACTCTCTTCCTTTTTATTTCTTGTATGGCCTGTGTCAGCACGATGGGCACAGCACGAGTTTTGCCAAGCTGCTTTTTCATGTTTCCTCCAAAAAGCACAGCTTCTCCTGCAGTCTTTTGAAGATAAATGACCTGCGTTTCCAATGGTTTGGGCTTATTACTATTTGACAGTGGGTAGAAGACACTGTTGCGTATGATCTGTTTCTTCACAGTAGTCTTTCTCAGCTCTTCAGAGTGTTTTCTCTGGAGCCTGCTGCTAACTCAGAGGGAGCCGAGGCAGCCAACCAAGAGCTGATCCAGTATCCTTCAGCTTCCTTGTGCAACCAAGTGCTGTTGGTTGTGCTTCTACTACTATGATGCACGACAATAAGCTCTGCACAAGAAAGGAACAGAAAGAGAGTATTTGTTTTCACCCGGTCTGAACACGATATTCTTGTCTGGTGAAAATTTTTTTAGCCTTCATTCTTCAGAAACTTCAAAAAAAGCTTGTAAAGGTGATGTATAGGAAAGATTTTCTTTGGAGATGTATTATGTGCTTAAAGTTTATATCCTCTCACACAGGTTGTCACGGAGAGCTTGTGTCATGCCATAGCTGCTTGGATATTCTCAGCAGTAATTTGCTGTGATCTCACAACTCCTGACCAGAAGTCATCCCTCTGATGTGACCCCAGGGGGAGTGATAGGATCTGTCCTTCCAAGGATCATTGCTGGTAATTCCTTTCCAAGGTCAGCATATCTGCTTTCTTCCTGTTATCATAACGTTGATCTTACAACTTGTACACTAGTGAAGCAGAGGAAAAACTGCTGCTGTAAGAATGTCAGTATTATCATTTTAGTTTACATCAGGAGTTAACTTCTGAAACAATTTACCTGTTATGTCCACTTTTTGCAGTTTATTTGCTCCAAGACCACATTACAGTGCGAACCAAACTGAAGAGCTTCCAAATCAGGAGATGAAATGCAGCCAGGGTCCTCATGCCCTCACACCACTTCTCACCCATTGGACCAGACTAGAACAAGTCTGCCATAAAATCATCTGTAATGAGCAAAGTGGAGAACCTGGGTCCTTGGGAAAACTTTCACTCTCTAAAGATATGTTTCTATTACAATTCTATTACAATTACACTCGCTAATGCAGATACAGACAGTATCTCAGTTTCTTGTTGTGGACATAGACATGCATTGATGTTTGACAAAACTTGTTGACTGAACAGCTTTGCATGATGGTGTCTTCTACGCACAAGTTTCCCCCAGAGCTTGACCCTACTGTATCCACCATCTATCTACCAAGGATATTTCCCTCCTTAGCTGCTTCTCACGACTCAAAGCAAAGGCTATGTCTTCCTTCCTATGTGACAGTAAACTGACCAGCTGCCACACCTCTTCGCTGATGGATTGAGGTGTTTTTGGGCCTGAAGTTGCATTCCTTCCAGCTGCTACTGATGTATACAATTTTTACTAGGCAAGAATAAAGGAATTCAAGGGAAGAAAGAATAAAAGTGAATTGTCAAAGGAAATCCTGCTATTGGTTTCCACTATTTCCTTCTATTGTTGTATGTTGCAGATGCTGAAGTAAATTTCTACTGAGATGAGAATCCCACATTAACTATTGTCATTCACGTTTGGTCATGGCCAGCAGTTAAACCATTCTTCCTTGTCAATTGAACAGTCAAAGCGTACAGTGGTATTTCAGGCATTTTTCTGAGTAAGCATCCATAGTACTTCCCACAGGTCATTATCCTCTGAAATGGGCCAAAAGGATTGAAATAAAAATGTTGAACCTTCCATAAACTCTCTGGTAGCTCCTATAGAATTGCATAGAGCAGGATGTTTTTCAAAACAAACAACTAAAACAGGTGTCTTTTTTTTTTTTCTTCCCTATGCTTTTAGGTTAATTTTTATGGATCGTAATTGAATTCCTCCATGATACTGTTGTTTTTGCCACTGGTGAGTTTTCTAGGAAATTTCTGAGAATCCCTTCCAATCTTGAAATGTTTCTCAAATCACTATCCCCCTGAAGGCATAAACACGGAGTATGGGGCAACCCCTGTTTTTAAATGTGGTACTTAAAAGAGGGCTTAAAAACTTCATTGTGAACTAGTTCAAACAGTGCTATGTCTGTAAAGGGAATTTGTGATCCTCTTCCACTGACCAGACATGACATTATCATTGCAGGTTTGACTGTATTTTCTCTGTTTGAACATGAATACCCTTTACTGGGTGAATGTGGATCGTGAATGTTCACTCTGATCTGCAGTTCTGCTTGAAAAAGGCACAAAAATGATCCCAGTGAGAAATCACCCAAAGAAAGAATCCAAATAATAGAGTTAGCCATTAACACACTGCAGATGCAATGGGTGGAAGAGTAGAAAGACAAATAGCAACCCAGCTCGTAAAGTGGTATAACAGGCTGTTTGTTACTTAAGAGTGGGAAAGAATCTAAAGAGTCTGAACATGGCCGGTAGAGTTTTCCTTCAGAGGACACTCTCCTAGCTGTGGCAAGTCCACCAGTCCTCTGCCTCCCACCACTGCCTCCCCTACTGCAACAGGCAGCATGGGGACACGCAGGGGCCTAGTTGTGACAGGGACCTAGCTGTGACAGGACACACTGTGAGCAGCTCCAGGCTCCACCTATGCCAGTCTTAGCCCTGTGGCTGGAGTTACTCAAGACATCGGCATTGCTGGAAAAACTGGCTTCAGAATTTTCCAGTCCCCTGCTCTGCCCTGGCGCCTTGTATCCCCTCGGTAGTGTTTACCATACCCTCAGGTTGCACTTCTGTGACAAATTAAACTAATCTGAGTCAGCACAGCTGTGGTCTCATCTCAATACTTTGCTCTGGCTTGCCCAAAGCTTCTCTTGTACTACCCCTGGCACTGAGAGTGCCAGGAAAACCTCCAGAAAGCCCTGATAGGTTTCTGCAAAGCCCTTTGTACCAGCTCTGAGTCACTGGGAACCATTAGTGCCGGCATAAGAGGGGTGGAGATTGCGAGAAAAAGGGAGGAAGGATGGTGGCAAAGCCAGTTTAGATTGGTTTAAGCTGTAGAGAAACCTCATCCTCATTGCACAAGAACACCAACATGTGGGGCTACTCAGTGAGCTGAATTACTGAAAGCATCTACATTTAAAAGAAAACAAACAAAATACCAAGCCAACAAACAAACAAACAAACACCAACAAAAAAAACCAACAAACAAAAACCATACAAACAAAAACCACACAAACAAAAAACAAAAGCAAAAAAACCCCTTCTTGTAAAGGGTTGCATTAGGTGCAGCTGAAGTGGCAGCAAACTATGGTGGAGTATTTGTTCCTTTGGGTTCACTGTAGCTCTCAGTCCCTCCCACAAACTTCCTCCAGAACTAAACAGTGAAAGGAACTGGCAAGATCAGAAAAAAAGAAAGTTAAAAGGCCTTTTTTAATCTGAAAAGGGTAGATTCTGATTTGTGTTGGGGGTGCTTAATTAAAACATCCAATTTAAATAGCCTGTTCAAAGTTGTTGAACATATATGAAGACTCTGCACCCCAGTTCAATCAATGAAAACCTGTTGGGCTTTTCAGGAAAGATAATTAACTCTCCTAAATGTGTTTTCCAGAAATATTGGAATATAAATCATCCCAACAGAGTGGTTTGAACAAATTAAAACCAGTCTGTTAGAGCAACAGCATGCTTACTTAACTTGAGATACAGTAATGAGCTCTTTGATGTTGTTCTATGTGCAGCAGCTTCCCCAAATTATCTTCTACATTTCATTTTAATGTCTTCTATTATGTTTTTGTGTCCATTGAAATAAAATCACATTTATTTTACACTTTTAGACGAAACACCAGCTGTCTTGAAACATTTTTATATAAAATATTTATATTTTTGACAGAATTTTGAGCACCAGATCAGGATGGTTATTTATTTATGTGAAGGAGGGCAGAGCTTTCTTCTTTATCAAGGATACAGATAATCTGAGAGGCTGAACAAATGCTCCCTTCATCTTTCTTTCTGCATGTCTCTATGTGAGAATACTGTCTTGTGTTAAAAAGCTGTGTTTGTAGTTATATGGATCTTTTAACATCATGCATTTCCCAGGACAGATAACATAACAGGATTGTCCTTAGTAATGGACTGCATCTTGTACTTCCACTGTTTATTAAAGAAGGGCATTAGGACATAGCACCTGGCTTGCTGGGTGCCTATTTATGGGTTTTACTCCTGGTTGTTCAGGGTCTGTGCATCTATCCCAGTCTCATTTGTTTTGTTCCATTAGTAAACACGTCACGTGATGTTTTAGTTTCCACAGCACCCAAGTGAATCTCCAGGAAATAAAACTACTGTGTGGTACCTGTCCTTCAACAATGGTGTTTTGCTTAGTTTGTATATCATTATTTCCTTGGTACAGCCATGCTTTTGTGGTCCTGTATAGAGACCTTAAAGCAGAGTTGCCTTTCTTTCATAGAGCAGTGTGGTTATAACAGCTCTACTCCCATTGGAGCTGACAGCAGCCCTGTATAATAGATGTGGACATCAAAATTCAAATTATTTCACACATTGCACCTTTTTGTTTTGGAAAAAAGGTGTTCAGAATAGATCACTCAAGATATTAGTAGCACCTTATAAAAAAGAACAACTGTCTAAAATAAAGAGATGAGTGGTGTAACTGGTTCACACGCTCTGCGAGGATGCCTTCAGAGCTCTAAAAAATGGGTTTCGTCACAGGGCACAGCTATGTCCCAGATCACTTCAAAGAAACCAATGAAATGCAAAAGTCAGCCTTGTGGCACAGTGAACTGGAACCAATGCCTTCTATTGAGATTTATGTTTATATCTGGGAAAAAAGAGAAGTCTTTCTGTTCTCTGTCTTAAATGAAGCAAGAGCTACCCTTATAAACAGGCTTATAAAGGGCTGTGGGCACTGGCTCCAGAATTCTACTTTCTTGGCTGGGGGAAAAAAAAGTAAGATGAAACCCTTAGTGGAGGTGAGGAAGAATGTGAGCATTTTGGTGTTTTGTATTATATACTTCTGTTTCTTGTCAAATGCTCTTCATTCCTGTTCTATTCATAGGCTACTTTACAGGGAAACAAACTGTAATAGTTAGCATCTGAGGAATCCATAGGCAAAACAGACTTTAAAGGATCTCTTGGGCTAGACCCCAAAATGTACAATTTATTATGCTAATTTGAGTCAATGCACTTTGACAACAAAATTCAGAGTTGCAACAGTTTAAGTGGCTTAAATACAGAGGCTCGTTTTCAGAGTTTCTAAACTTCTGCTGTTCCCAGTTAATTCAGCAAGAAAACAGAGCACTAGAAAAGGAAAGATTTTTCCCACACCCAGCCTCAGTTCATACTTGAGAGAAAAAAAATAAAAAATAAACCCAGAGATAAATCACAGTCTGTGCTTTAAACCTTTAAAATACTGGATAGGACTCACTGGATAAACTAGACGACTAAAGCTTCAGAACAAGAGCTTAACAGGCTGTCGGGTAGATCCCAAACCAAGGAATATATCTTGCAGGTGTCAGAGTTTGGTAGCTGTGCTGTCCCCCATTCCACTGAGACAATTTATCAGATAACAAAGAAAGGGCCCTTCTGGAGAATTGTGCTGTGGAAAGATATTGTCTGCTCAGCTGAAGTGGAGAGCCATTGCTTTATCTTACTTTATCATTGGAATACTAAACAGGATCTTAATAATTTTTTTTAATGTGCATTTTCTGTGGCTGAGGATGGCATCTCTAGAGCTAATGCAGAGGTGCCAGTTACTACAGTAGTCATCAAATGCATATGCCTGCTGGGAATTATCCTTATCCTGTGTGACATAAAGTTGTCATTCCTAATCTTCATTCCTAATCTTTATATTATTATGATTATTAATCATTATTAAGAGTGTGAACAACATATTTTTCAAAGTTGCTGCTGCCCTGAAACACGAAAGACTATTAAAAAGTTTACTCTGATGGAAAGTTATCTTAAGGTACAAGAAAACACGCTTCATTTCCTTTTATGTTGTCATATTTTGCTTTTAAATCACATTTGCTAGTCGTCCTTGAGATTTATCCTGGGAATTTTTTGATTAGAAGTAACCAATACAAGATGGTAGCAGTCTCACAATGCAGAGCCAAAATTGTGCCAGCGACAGCTGCGTGAGCTTTACCAAATTTGATTTTTATAGTGCTTGAGAACAGGCAGAGTAGAATGTAGTCTCTGAAATACAACAAGACAGGCAGTTGCCTAAACCAAAATTCTTTATGCTGGTTTTGCAATCAGAGGTTAAGATGCTGTTCTCTCATTTGCCAGAGTGGCAGTAAGGATCTTTGTTTTTTAAATAAACCAATTAAACTGAACCAAAATCTGAAAAAAAAAAAAAATAATAAGGGTGTTCCCAATAAAAGGAAATTTGCAGCAGGACCCTTTGAGACTGTGCTGTGTGTCAGTGTATACAGGCCTGTAACTGTATACGAGCGTGTGCCTGTGTGCACTGCAAAATGGGGCAGTGTTTGGAAACAATCTTCAGATGTAGAAATTTTTATGATGCGTAAAGTGAGGCTGACTGTTTTCTACCTGCAGTTATAACCCAGCTGGGCTACAAGGGTAACCAAACACACAAACAATATGTTTTCCATGGTGCTTTGATGCAGGGGCCTCTGTTGCCTGCTCCAGCTTTCACTGATGCTGACTAAACCTCACTGCTAATTCTGATGGATTAACTTCAATAAAGGAGTCAAATTTTCACCCCTAAAGAATAGCAGATAAAACTCCTAGACTGAACTGTTCAGCTTTTTATAGAACTTGAGCTACAGTGATATTTTTCTAAAAAAACCTTGCAAGAGTATGCATGTATCAAAATGTATTCATAGATGTTTCTCATCCTTAATTTTGGTCTCCAAAGTATGGCACACATTTTGTTCCAAAGGAGGAGGAAAGTAATTGGTGATGCTATGATGTTTAGAAGATTAGCTGCCAAACTCTGTTTTTCGTTAAACCACTAATACAGGAATTTTTTCTAGATTTTCCACCAAAGTGTTTTGGAGTGAGGGCCAGAGGTACGGTAATGTCTTTTTCCTTTTCCTTTTCCTT